>PVLC010032920.1:0-17876 GCA_004027655.1 Graphiurus murinus | reverse complement strand
TTACATTTATAGCAATCCTATAAAATAGACAGCATTATTATCCCCATTTTATGGATGAAGAAACAAATACTTTGCTTAAGTTCATACAATTAGTAACTGGTGAAGCCAAGCCTCGGTCAAGCTAGTCTACAAGAACTTTGAACACCTCACCAACTATTGGATATCAAACTTGCTCATTATACTGAGATCATGCTAATTTCACCCAGCAAGATTCCTTAGTTCTGGCTGGTGTGGTGGTGCATGCCTGTAATCCTAGTACTTGGGAGGCTGAAACAGGAGGATTGCAAGTTTGAGCCCAGCCACAGCAACTTAGTGAGATCCTGTTTCAAAAAATACAAAATAAAACATGGTTGGGGGTGTAGCTCAGAGGTAGAATGCCTTTGGGTTCAATTCTTGGTACCATTAAAAAAAAAAAAATCCTTAGTAAAAGTTTCATGCATGTTACAGGGTAGAATTTAGAGACCTGCCACCTTCATGGAGTTTTTAGGGGTCCAGCATTTCAGACTATGCCAAAATACTCCCTTCAAAATGAAGTTGCCATAGTTTATCCAGTCACCACCACTTAGAAAAAACGGTGTTTGGTGGTGGTCTGGAAATAATATCTTCGTGTGCTACTCTACCCCATTTTATTTTATTTATCTATTTATTTATTTTTTGCGGAACTGGGGATGGAACCTGGGGGCATTCTACCTCCGAGCTACAGCCCCAGCCCTATTTTTTTATTCTTTATTTTGAAACAGGGTCTCATTAAGTTGCGGAGGGCCTCACTAAGCAGCTGAGGCTGGCCGTGAATCCGGATCCTCCAGCCTGAGACTCCCAAATGCTAGGATTACAAGCATGCGCCACCACGCCCGGCCTCTACCCCATTTTAAATAGGGCCCATAATAAAAGAAAGCAACAAGTCAAGGTAGTGGTGCATCTTGGTCACTCCTGACACGTTGAAAGGCTACCCTGTGCATGGCAGGACGTTTATCGGCATCCCTGACCTCTGCCCATTACAAGTCAGTAGCACTTCCTCCAAACTGTGATAAACAAAATGTTTCCAAACATTGTCAGCTGTCTCATGGGGAGCCAAAAAGCCCCTGGTTGAGAACCACTGCTTTAAAATAGAAAGAATTATGCTCTCTTCTGCAGATGATTATTCTTTCGAGAAAGAGCTCCTTGCCTGGCTTTTGGGCCCTCATAAAAACTGATCATAGCCAAATGTGGTGGTGCACACCTGTAATCCCAGTACTTAGGAGGCTGAGACTAGAAAAGTGCAGGTTCTAGGTGAGTCTCAGCACCTTAGCAAGACCCTGTTTCAAATAAAAAAATTAAAAAGAGGAAGGGGGTATATATCGGAGGTAGACTACCCTGGGTTCAATCTTCAGTACTTAAAAAAAATAAAAATGAAAAAAAAATTAAAACCTGACGATGAGTCACCAGTAACCATGTGACCTAACCTTTCCTCAAGAACTGAGTGTTCTGACTCACCAAACCTAAATGTGCTAGCAGCTTTCCATCAAGTGGAAGTGATACTGCATGTCAAATATTAGGTTTTTTTCATCAGAATGTATGAGAAGAATACACATCTATACCCTCTGTAAGTCAAATGTGATTTTATGACTTGCTTTGATTTCTGTAGCTGGATGTGGTGACATAGTCTGCAATTCCAGCTATTTGAGAGACTGAAGCAGAAGGACCACAAGTTCAAAGACAGTCTCAGCAACTTAGTGAGACCCTGTTCCAAAGAAAAAAGGCTAGGAGTTTAGTTCAGAGGTAGAAATGCCCTTGGAAAGTGTAGCTCAGTGGTAGAGTGCTTGCCTAGCATGTATGAAGCCTTGGGTTTGATTCCCAGTACCCATCCCCCCCCCCCACACACACAATTTCTGTAGAAGTATTTAATTCTCCAGCCTGTCTTTCTCTTGCCAATATGATAACAGAAGCAGAGATAAATATAGAGATGCAGTGTTGACCCATCAAATGAAGAACAGCTGCCTGGAATCATTCAGATCTGCAGCAGAGTTTACATTAGAATAAATAAACGTTTAAAAAAAAAAAACCTTTAGGCCATTATTAGATCAGTTGTTACCACCATCACATAACCAGCTACTTCTGACTACAATGACTATAATATATGATATTAGAGCAGGCCATAATAGCACAGGTAAAATGAATCAATGGCTCAGATACCCATAGTGCTTACTCCCACTAAATGTCAACCCTCCCTTAATCTAGCCTTGTAGAGAGCCCTATGGTCAAATGAAAGAAGAAACGAAAATTGGGCCTCGTTTACAGGTAGTTCAGTATGCCATAGTAGCATTACCCCTATACAGAAGTGGTCACCAAGGACAGGAGAAAAGAGACAGAGCATTAGATGGAGCACCTAGTTGTTCACTATATCTAAAAAAAGAGATGACCAGAGGTACAGATCTATTGTTTTGGCAAAAAAGACCTTTGTAACCAGGACTTCCTCAACAGGCTCAACAACAAACTGCCCCCATTGGCAGGAACAGAAATTATATCCTAACAACAGACTTCCCCCCACCAATGCTGACCTACAATTCCATGACATACCAGGCTGTCGCATACATCCATGCATTTTCTGAATCTACTCTCCTTTCTGGAATATCTTTCAACTATCTTCTAGCCTAAGTATCCTACTCTTCTTTCAACACTCATATCAGTAGTGACCTGCTCTATAAAGCCTTTGCATAAAATACAGCCCTGTATCAATTCAAACCCTCCCCTACTTAAACAAGTTTTCCAGCTAGAGTCCAAAGACCCCCCCAGGGATCTATCAATAAACTTTGATGAGAATGAAATTATACACCATTATTTTTTATCAATCTAAAGAATAAAAAATAGGACCGGGGGTGTAGCTCAAAGGTAGAATTCCTCTGGGTTCAATCCCCAGTACCACAAAACAAAACAAAACAAAAAACAAAAAATCACACTCATTACTACTTCATACTACATTTTTTTTTTTTTTTTTTTTTGGTGGTGGTGGTACTGGGGATTGAACCCAAGGGCATTCTACCTCTGAGCTACACCCTGCTAGCCCCGTTTTTATTCTTTATTTTGAAACAGGGTCTCACTAAGTGTGGAGGACCTCATTAAAGTAGTTGACGCTGGCCAAAAACCTGGGATCCTTCTATCTCAGTCTCCCAAGTAGTGGGATTACAAGCTTGCACCACCATGCCCAACTCATATTACATTTTTTCTAGTCAGAGAGCTTTTGCCTCATACTGGACAAAAATGTTTCCAATCTCACAAGCCCAGATGTTTAGTTAAACAATACTCTGGGTATTTCCATGAGAATGTAGACTAAGATTGCCCTCCCCAATGTGGGTGGGCCTCACACAAACAAGTCTGAATCTCCCCCAAGCAAAAGAGTTCCTCCTAAAAAGTTGCAGTGGTGGCACATGCCTATAATTCCAGTACTTGGGAGGCTCAGATAAGAGGATGCATTTTTGAGATAAGCCTCAACAACTTACAGAGGCTCTCAGCAACTTAGCAAGACACTGTTTTCATAAAAAATAAATAGGTCTGGAGGTGTAGTTTGGAAGTAGAATGTCCCTGGGTTCAATCCCAGCAGCACATGCATGCACAGATACTCCTGCCTGCCTTTGAACTAGGACACCAGCATCTTGCTTTCAGACTCAAACTGAAAAAACATCAGCTCTTTTGGGGTCTCAAGTATGTTAGCTCTGGAGAAGAACTACATTATTTCTGGTTCTCTGGCCTTCAAACTCTGGAACTATACTTTCAGCTTTACTGGGTCTCCAGCTTGCCAACTCACCCCACAGATCTTGCTTACTGATCATCATCATCATTATTCTTCCTAATAATAAACATATGATAAATCACAAACACCCCCTATTGGTTCTGTTTCTCTGGAGAACCCTAATGAAAATAGTTTCTGACCAAAACTTGAGAACATATGTAAAATCCACTACTTGAATCCTTTAGAACAGGGAATGCCTCGCCCTTATATCAGGTATTCCATCAACATGCCTTCTTCAGTTGAATAGGGGCACTCAACCAGAGAACAAATACTAGTCTCTTCTTTTTGGCACACAAACACCAAAATTGATGCTTTTAAAACCTCTTTCTCTTGGGTTTAGGGAAGGAAAACAACCCCTTTCCCTCCTGCTTAGGGAGCAGCAAACAGTTGATTCCTTCCCACTAATATAGTCCTTCCAAAGAGGTCACCTCCTTTTCTCTCTTGTAAGCCTCTTACATATCGATGGGGTAGATAGAGTCATAATGGTAGCTATTCCCAACAGCCCACAGTACTAAATACTTTCAGTTCTCAGAAACCCATGTACAAGTTTACTAGTCCTATGATAAGTTCTCTAGAGCAGGGAATACATCTCAAATTGTGTTGGCATTTACAGTTCTTTACAGGACCTAGTATACAGTTGGCACTTAATTCATGTCTATTGAATGAAGAGCAACAGGGGAGTCAGCAGCAGAAATAGTAGCGAAGACAAGAGGCAAATATGGCAGACTACTAGTTCCCAAGCAATACAGATTCCACTTCACCCAACTGATCTATACTCAGCTAAAAGACATTTCTGAACTTTTACTTGCAACTAAGTACTGCCAAATGACCAAATTCTGATCATTGTGATCAGAGTCACTATATTATGGGGGATTCTAGAGAGGTTTCTCATAAGCTGAAGAGTATGTTCCTTTTGTCTACTATACCTTTCTTCTTCCTTCATTCTCCCTAGAACAGGGATGTGACTGGCTGGAAATCTAGCAACCATTAGGTGATCTTGAAAATGGAAAGCATAGCTAACAATGGCAAAGGAAAAAAGACGGAAGAAGCCTGGGTCCTTCATAACTCTATGGAGTTGCCTTATCAGCCCTAGACTACCTACCTCAGAAATTTTTTTTGTAAGACAAAGAAATGAATTACAATCTTGCTTAAGCAATGGTTATTTCTTATCTTTGTTTTTAGCAGCCAAATACAATTCTTAACTAACAAAGCAAGAAGAGGCTCCAGCAAAACATCTGTAGTCTGAGATACCTACAGCCACCTCAGCTGTGCCTCCACATAATGCTGATAAAGTGTTATTTCTACTGAAATAGAAAGGTTAAAGTAGGAAGCAAGTTTGAATGAAGAGTCTCTATTGGATACACATTTATAGCAGTTTAGTACACTGACAAATTTTATAACATAATACTGCATTTTTTTTTTTTTTGCCAACATTTGATGCGTACATTCTAGGAAAAAAAAAGTAAGATGCTTGCAAAAATGTGACTGAAAAGATCTGTGACATGGCTTGCAAAATTGTGACTAAAAAGACCAAATCATATGAAAATAATTTAAGGAAATTAAATATTTTAATAGAAAAATGTTAAACCAGAGCCGGGCGTGGTGGCGCACGCTTGTAATCCCAGCATTCGGGAGGCTGAGACCAGAGGATTCAGGTTCGCGGCCAGCCTCAGCTACCTAGTGAGGCACTCCGCAACTTAGTGAGACTCGGTTTCAAAATAAAGGATAAAAAATAGGGCTGGGGGTATAGCTCGGAGGTAGAATGCCCCTGAGTTCAATCCCCAGTACCGCAAAAAAAAAAAAAAAAGTTAAACCAGCTATGTACAACTTGTTCATATTTTTTTAAAAAAAGAAGTGACTCTTTTACATACTAACAAGTTTTCAAGAAACATTGCTATAATGCAATAAGTTAAAGCTAATTCTCCACATGCTATTCAAGACTGTGTGTGTGTGAGAGAGAGAGGAGAGAGAGAAAGAGACAGAGACAGAGACAAGGGATTGAAGCCAGGGGCATTCTACCTCCAAGTTTCATCCTCAGTCATTTTTTTTTGTTTTGAAACAGGTTGCTAAGAATCTTGCTAAATTGCTGAGGCTGCTCTCGAACCTGCAATCTTCCCTGTCTCGGCCTCCCAAATCCTGGGATTACAGGCATGAGCCACCAAGCCCAGCTTATTCATAAAAATTTTGAACAAGTCCTTCTTGGCTTGCCTTTTAATGTCTTTCAAATTTGTGTTTTTAAGTTTTATTTGTTAAGTCTCAGTAAAGCTTTTCACAAATTCTTATAGTGATTATTTCATTTTTATGACTTTTTTTTTCTTTCTTTCTTCTTCCTTTTTGTAGTGCTGGGAACTGAACCCAGGGCCTTGCACATGCTGGGCAAGTATTCTACCACTGATCGATAACCCCAGCCCCTGGGCTGCTTTACAGCTTTAAAGAAAATGGAAGCCAGGCATGGTGGCATACACTTGTAATCCTAGTATTTGGGAAGCTGAGACAGAAAGATTGAAGGTTCACAGCCAGCCTCAACTACTTAGTGAGGCCCTCCACAACTTAGTGAGATCCTGTTTCAAAATAAAAGAATAAAACATAGGGCTGTGGATGCAACTCAGAGGTAGAATCCCCAGTATTGCAAAAAAAAAAAAAAAAATCTATAACTTGGTATCATGAAATATAAAGTTGTATTATCTTTAATAAAAGATCAATTGGCAATTTACCAATTCCATTACTAGGTATATTTCCAAAGGAGAGGAAATCAGTATGTTGAAGAGGTATCTGCACTTTATGTTTACTGTAGCACTATTCACAACAACCAAGAAATAGAATCAATCTAAATGTCCACCAATTGACAAATGAATAAAGAAAATATAGTAATATTCCAAACACAATGGATTATTGAGTTATATAAGAGTGAAATCCTGTCATTTGTGACATGGATAAGCCTATAGGATATCATGTTATGTGAACAGAAAACCAGTAACAAAAATACATATACTCAGTAATCTCATTCATATTTTAAATCTAAAGAAGTTGATCTCAATAGAGGTCGAGAATATCAGTGGCTGGGTAGAGGAGGAGGGAGAGATGGAGAAAGGTTGGTCAATAAGTATTAATTTATAGTTATCTAGGAGATATAAGTTCTGGTGTTCTACTGTACAGTAAAGTGACTACAGTTAACAATATATACCTCAAAAAAGCTAAAGAAAGAATTTTGAATGTTCTCACTACAAAATAATGGTAAATGTTTGAGGAGATAGAAATGTTTACCCTGATTTGAATGTTACATAATGCATACATGTATTAAACATCTAAATATCAAATCGTACCCCATAAATACATATAACTACATGTCCATTTAAAAAATAAAAACAGGTGAATTTAACAAAACCTAGCATTATTCAGATGAGAGGTATACAAAGCATCAAAGGTAGCATCAGAATTTAGGTCATTAGAAAGATGATAAAAGGGAAAATGTGCTGAGACAGGAAGGCTGCAGATTTGAGGCCAGCATGTGGTAACTTAGCAAGAAAGACCCTGTTTCAAAATAAAAAATAAAATAGGGCTTGAGTGTCGCTCAGAGGTAAAGCACCCTTGGGTTCAATTCACAATATCACACACACATAAAGGAAAATATGAAATCACTTTTAGATATAATGTATTTGCATATCATTTTCATCCAGTATGCAATCAGATTTATAGAACAGGAACTAAGGATCAAGAAAAAGTTCTGGATTAGAGATGCAGATTTGATAATCATCAGATTTAACAACAGACCCCTCAAGAACAGAAAAAAATTTTTTTTTTTTTTTTTGGTTGTACTGAGGATTGAACTCAGGAGCATACTACCTCTGAGCTACACTCCCACTCCGATTTTTTTATTCTTTGTTTTGAAAAAAGGTCTCACTAAATTGCAAAGGGCCTCACAAGTTGCTGAGGCTGACCACAAACCTGAAATCCTCCTGTCTCAGCATCCCAAGTACTGCGGTTACAAGCATGTGCCACCATGCCTGGCTTAGAAATGTTTAATATTAAATTTTATATTCATTTCCCCTAATTTTTTCCACAAACAATAAAGCAGTAGGTATCGTGGAATAATGCAACTTATTATGAACTTTAGATTTTATAAGCATTTCGTGTTTTCTATTTGATCTTACAATCAGTTTAATAAGTAGAAAAGATAGAAGTACACTCTCCTGTCCCTGCTACCTTTTTCATTTAAAAAGAACAACTAATGCCAGGCTTGGTGACACATGCTTGTAATCCCAGTGTTTGGGAGACTGAGACGAGAGGATTGCAGGTTCAACGACAACCTCAGCAAATAGTGAGATTCTCATTAACCTAGCGAGACCCTGTTTCAAAATAAATAAAAAATAGGGGTGGGGGTATAGTTTGGAGGTAGGATGCCCCTGGGTTCAATCCCCAGTGACACACACACACACACACACACACACACACACACACACACACACAAAACAAACAAAAAAAAACTACACGCCGGGCGTGGTGGCGCACGCTTGTAATCCCAGCATTTGGAAGGCTGAGACCGGAGGATCCGAGTTCGAGGCCAGCCTCAGCTACCTAGTGAGGCACTCCACAACTTAGTGAGACCCGGTTTCAAAATAAAGAATAAAAAAATAGGGCTGGGGGTATAGCTCAGAGGTAGAACGCCCCTGAGTTCAATCCCTAGTACCGCAAAAAAAAAAAAAAAAAATCTACACAAAGAACATACACTTATTAGAAAGCTTCAATACGTCAAAGTGTAAGTTTCACTCTTTACACTCCCTACTCAGTATCCAACTCCCTCCTTCACCTGTTTTTATAAAATGCATGGGGAAAAGAATTTAAGGAAGGTAGCTGGCAAATCTCATTAGCTAAGAAATAGCCTGTATTGATTAAGAATTAAGCATTATAGAGCCTGGCATGGTGGCTCTACAATGCTTAATTATTACAGTACTTGGGAGGCTAAAATAGTAATACTGCAGGTTTGAGGCCAGTCTCAGGAACTTAGCGAGACCGTGTTTCAAAATAAAAAAATAAAATAGGGATATGGATGTAGTTCAGAGGTAGAATGCTCCTGGGTTCAATTCCCAATACCATAAAACATAAATAAAAACTAAAAGGGCCAAGAATATAGGGATAGGATGGCCTTCAGTTCAACCCCAATACTCTCCCCTAATCAAGCATTATAAGAGTCAAGTATTATACAACAGATACAGCTGCATACCCATATTTATCAAAGCATAATTCTCAACAGTCAAGTTATGCAATTGACCCGGATGCCCATCAACAGGTGCATGAATAAAGAAAATGTGGTATAATACATAATAGAGTATTATTCAGCCATAGAGAAGAACAAAATAATGTAATTTTCAGGAAAATGGATGGAACTAGAGAACATCATGTTATTTTAAAAATAAGCTAAACTCAAAAAGACAAGCATCACAAGTTTTCTTTCCTCTGTGGAATACAGAAAAGATGACTTGGATGTAGAAGGGGGACTATTAGTGAAGAGGAAGGAATGACCAAAATGTTTTATGCATATATTTATAAGACACAACTAAACCCATTATTCTGTAGGATTAATACGCACTAATAAAAGAGAGTCAAATATTCATAAGGACCTTTAAAAGTGATGGACAGATCTGACTCACACTTCGTATTTGTTTTTGTGGCACTTGGGGATTAAACCCAGAGGCATTCTGCCTCTAAGTTATACCCTACACCTGATTTTATTTCTTATTTGGAAATAGGGTCTCACTAAGTTGCAGAGGGCCTTGCTAAGTTGCCGAGGCTGGCTTTGAACCTGCGATCCTCGTGTCTCAGCCTCCCCAGTACTGGGATTACAAGAGTGCATCACAACGCCTGGCTCATTTTTTGAAGTTTAGAACAAAATAGCTATTTTATAACTCGTGCTTTGTCATTCAAAAAACTGATGCCACTTACCACATTTTATGACTACTATTTTGGCAGTTAAATCACAGTACTTGTGAGGCTGAGAGAGGAGGATCACAGGTTCGAGGCAAGCCTCAGAAACTTAGCGAGGTCCTCCACAACTCAGTGAGACCAAATAAAACATAAAATAGGTCTAGAGGTGTAGCTCAGAGGTAGAATGCCCTTGGGTTCAATCCCTAGTACCACAAAAACAAACAAAAAAATCACAAACCAAGAAACTATGAAGCCGGGCATGGTGGTGCACGCTTGTGATCCCAGCACGTGGCCAGCCTCAGCTACCTACTGAGGCACTCTGCAACTTAGTGAGACCCTGTTTCAAAATAAAGAATAAAAAATAGGGCTGGGGGTATAGCTCGGAGGTAGAATGCCCCTGAGTTCAATCCCCAGTACCGCAAAAAAAAAAAAAAAGTATGAAAACTCTACAAATAATCAAAGCCACATCTCTTAATATATTGCATAACTAAATTTTTACTCCTTTCCCAGAAATTAAAGTCTTCTCATAATTATCTACATGGTAGCCAGATCCCCAAACAGAAAGTCCAGAATTCATAAGATGAACCAGGAATTTATAAACTACATCCATGTCATGGTCAACACATTTGGAATTTCAAGTTTCAGTACATATTACCAAGAGAATGTTTATGCAAATATGAATGTATTTTATCATTTCATAGCACTTTCGAAAAATACCTTTAGTCAAGAAAACTGCCAATTCTTATTTCTTTTGTTTTAATTCTAAAACTAGATAGTTTTTCAAGACATTAAGAGAACAGAATATGGGTAAACATCTATGCAAATTATTTAGAGAAGGTCTCAACTGTGAAAGAAACTACCTTGGTTTATGGAAAGGAGCTAAATGCCAAGTGATCCAAACCAAAACGTTTAGCACAATTTTTATTTCTGGCAACCTCGGTTCCTGGCTAGAAATGCTATCCTAGCTACAGCATTAAATAGCAACAATTTATTGTGCTATAAAATACTGGTAGTTTGGCAGCCCTTTCTCTCAAGCCAAAACAATTGTTAGTGGTTCATACCACAATGCCAGAGCCTTGAATTAGATTGGTGATTCTAAAGTGGAAGCCAGAGATGAACCAAATCATTAAGGGCTCCCCTCACCCCAGGCATCTTCTTCTTTCATATTCCCCCATCACTAAGATTTTGAAGGGAAGTGCAAGTCATATGATTTATGATAATATGATTATTTTGAGATATCTATTTATCTGTACCTTTATGGAAAATTCTCAACCCCCTTTAGGTCCAACCCCCCTCCCCCACACACACACCTCTTTAAAATATTGTACCAATAGCAAGCATAACAAACAGAGTTGCAAGTTGACAAGGGCTCATCAGAAGGTTATGCAGGTAGAAATATATTCAAAGCTAGTGTAAACTACCTTTAGAGATTTCTGTGCCAGCTCCTTCCCAAGTTCACTACATTTTTTGAAAATGACAAATGTTCCCTTTATTATCCTGAGAAACACATAGTATATTAGCCAGATAAAATGTATAAGGAAGCAACTGGGGTTAGAGGGAGAAGTTGTTAAGAGGCCACAGACAAACAGTGGAGGTAGACGGAGGGAGTGTACACCTATAATTCCTGCTGAGGCAGGAAGATCACAAATTTAAGGCCAGGCTTGGCAACATAGCAAGAGCCTGTCTTGAAATAAAAAATAAAAAGGGCTGGGGGATGTATGTAGCTCAGTGGTAAGAGTGCCCCTGGGTTCAATCACCCATACTTAGGGAGAGGGGAGGAACACAGAAAATGAAATACAAAATCTGATTGTTCTGGCATTAAAAGAACAGTAACAAAGTATCATTTTGTGCAGCTAATAACTTGTTTGGAAACTTCTGCCCATATTTTATTATTTTCGATTTTCATTATGTAGCACTGGTTTTTCCATGATAAAGCTCAGTCAAGCTGACATTTTTAATCATTGTAGAACTTAATAAACTACTATTAGATATCAAAATTTTGTGCTAAAAACAAATCCACATTGCATGTCAAGATAGCTTAAAGGTTGGATTAAGACAACTGAGATCCATTTCAAAGCAAACAATTATACTTCCTTACATCTATTGTTTCAAATTCCTTATAAACAGATCCAGTACTGAAATGTTTCAGAAGAGATTTATTTATAAGGAATCATCCAATTATATGCTAATTGGACTGTTTCTTAAGTTACTTGGTAATTTCCTTCTCAATATTCGATTTATGGAATTCTACGATGACACCTACTGGCCATTTAAAATCAGCCATTAGTTCTCTAAGACAGTTGGAGTAGGCTGGTTATATAACACACACACACACACACACACACACACACACACACACACACACACACACTCTTCACCATGCATAAAGGCAGAGGTTTGTTCACAGGTACTCAAAATACTACAGAAATTCACCTAAAATAGAAACAAGTTTTCTTTGTGACTGACATAGCATTATTCTTGTAAGAAGATAAATGACAAAATATGCAACATGAAGTATCTCTTAAAATTTTTAATTAAAGCACGAACAAATGTCTCAGTACTCTGAACACTTCAGAGCAAATTCTAAGGATTCACCTCTTTTTCGCAAATACTATTTTCAAAGAAAAAATGAAATTTTGATTTAGGTTTGTATGTATTAACATAAATTATCATTAATAGAAAAAAGTTTTCCTGACATCCAATACTAAAACAAGCTCAACAAAATGATACATTTGCTAACACTACATCCCTCCTTATCTTTGTAGCTAAAGGCAACATTTCAAATAGCTTACATTTTAGCAATAGATATTGGTATTAAATTATTTCATATTATTATAAGCTATTTTCCTTTTTTTTTTTTGCAGTACTGGGGATTGGACCCAGGGGCATTCTACCTCCAAGCTCACCTCCCAGCCCTATTTTTATTCCTTATTTTGAAACAGGGTCTCACTAAGTTGCAGAGGGCCTCGCTAAATTAGCTGACGCTGCCTGTGAATCTGCGATCCTCTGGTTTTAGCTTCCCAAGTACTGGGATTATAAGCGTGCTGCCACCACGCCCGGCTAAAATCATTTTTCAATGAGCTATAAAAATCAAGTTTTACGTACATGATGACTGGAATTTCTATGTTAATTCTACATTTCATTGTGCAAACAATGAATTCTATACACTTGGAGGGGGCTGTACAGGGGGTTGAACCGAATGTTTTGCGCAAAAGAATTTTTAAAATCAACGTAATTTATGGTTAATTTTATCTATAAATACATTTTACATAATTCCAAGAGATTCAAAGTGATATTTTTCAACCTAAAAAGTAAACAACTCATAACTAGTTTCTCAGACTGCCCCATTCAGATCTCCCTTATATTCAGTCCTTAACATCCACACTCTAGGGGGAAGGGTAACAACCAACTAATTTTCTAGTAATTTTTCAACCTGCACTTACCTCCAACTATAGTTTTGAGGCTCTCCACTTTCCTGCAGATTAAAAAAAAAAATACCTGTTATCAGCTTTGACCCCCAAAACAAATTCATCAACTACAAACATGAATCTGACCATATTCATCTCAAACTAACACCGCACTTCTCAACCCTATTCCGGATAAGCTCCGTGTGACTACTCTATCCTTCATGCTATCACCTTTCGCCTATAGAGCACGCCTGGGTAGAAAGCACTGAAACCACTGAAGAAAAAAAACTGCTTGACCTAGGTTGCAAGACCTCCTCTTCCAAGAGGGTCAATCTGGCTGTTAAGGTAAATAACAGTCAAGGATTACATAATGAACAACTACAAAGAGTTTCCAGGATCTGACCGCCAGTAAATATCTTTCTTCTCCGCACCCCACCACCCACCCCGAAGAAATGGCCATAAGAAGCAATCCCTAGGATTTCTCTCAGGTGTCAGCAACGCTGCGTCCTTTTCTCACCTGGGGCTTCGTGCAAAGAATTCTTTCAGCCCTTACTACCACTATCTTGCTCCTGCTTCTCTCCTCCCTCACGGCCGGCGCCACCGGAACCCCTACGCCCGAGGTAGGCCCCCAAGTCGCCCCACAGGACTCAGCCCCCATCCGCCTCGGCTGCCTTCTCACGACCCTCTGCAGCTGCTACCTGGTTTACGAGGTCCCGGAACCAACAGTCTGGCTATCGCCTTCCCAGACCACCCTTGTCAGCTCCCCTCGGTAGTTTCCGCAGAGGGAGAAGAAAACCCCTCCTCATCTAGTACTTCGCGTCCCCCAACGACAGCACAGCCGCCTACCCGTCACCCTGCTGCCTCCAGCTTCCTACTGCCACCGCCTCCCGCAGCAGCCTGCCAACTGCAGCGCAATAACCAGCCCTCTCATTGGATGAGTACGCGCCCTCAACAACAACCTTTCCTATTGGCTATGTCAGGTCCTTGGCCCTCCCCTCTGTGCAACGTCTAAGGATTCCGTCTTCACGCAAGGAAAACTTCTCTTCTCCGCCTTCCTCTCCCCTGCAATGTCTCTTATCTCAGTCAGATATCGGATGCACGTATGTGAGGAAAAAATATCGACTGCTAGTCTCCCTCATATTATCTCCACCTGATCTAGGAATCTGTGAGTCAGATGCGGAACGTTAAATGTCTCCTCCACTTTCTAACTCAGTAAGAAACTCTATGTGACAACTTCCGTTTCCGCTTGGCTCCAGCTCGAAGGTTGCTTACTGAATGTCCTGAGAGGTCAGATTGCTGTCAGGTAAATTAAGAAAATTAGTGGGAGACTTCTGGATTAGGAATAAGAAGCAGAGTCTATTATGAGAGTGCAGAAAGGAAGAGACTAAATGGAGAAATGTGATGAGAGGAGACAGCTCAAGAGGAAAGGAAAGCCGGGCGTGGTGGTGCACGCCTGGAATTCCACTACTTGGGAGACTGAGACGGAGGATCGATCGCAGGTTCAAAGCCAGCCTTAGCAACTTAGTGAGGCTGTCAGCAACTTAGTGAGACCCTGTTTCAAAATAAAAAATAAAAATAAGACTGAGGGTGTAACTTGGAAGTAGAATGTCCCTGGGTTCAATCCCTAGCACCACACAAAAAAAGAAAAAGGAAAAAAAAAAAAGGAAGAAGAAAGAGGGAAGGAAGGAGATCAAAGAAAACTATGAAGTCCTACTTTAGAACTGGGGTAGAAAAAGGTGGCTGGAAAAGGATGCTGTAGGAATGAACTATGGTGGTTAAATCCAGGATGCTTTTCCCTACCTCTGCCAAAAGCAACCCCCTCCTCGCCTCATAGTTTTTTGCTTTACATTTGAATAGAATAAAGGCAAAAGGACAGCCCCCAAAACGAAAATATGTAAATAATTGTAACATATGCCTCACCAACTTGTATACTTTAAGCTTTTTTCCGATAAAAAAAAAATCGCATATGTTGCATATACTTAGGATCCCATACTGGATACTGAAAGTGGTAACATTTTATTTGTCTTTTATTTTCTCATATTAGTATGATAATTGCAGTTTTTAAAATGAGAAGTTGGGATATATACTTGAGTCTTTGGTAAACTGTAAAATTAGATGTAGTAGATGTAGCATTACCATCTCTTGCTTCCTTAAGAAAGTACCAGTACTTTTTCTGTGCTAGAACCAGCCCCCTTTAGTGACGGTTGATCTCCAGTGAACGTATATGTTCGCTTCAAGCATAAGTAGATAGCTGTTAACATTTTTCGTGATTACATGTTCTTTCTTTGTTAACCTGCTTTCCTTGCTGTTCTTATTTGATCAGCTCTGAGAGTGAAAATATCCTCCCTTGTTGAGCACAGTATGTCACTTTTTTGTTTGTTTGTTTGCTTGCTTTCTGGTACTAGGGATTGACCTCAGAGGCAGTCTACCTTCCACCTACACCCTCAGCCCACTTTCACTTCTTATTTGGAAACAAGGTCTCCCTAGGTTGCTGAGAGTCTCACTACTTGCTGAGGCTCTCCTCGAACCTGCGATTCTCCCAGCCTCCTTAGTACTGGGATTACAGGCGTGTGCCACCACAACCAGCCATATGTCACTTTTTCTAATTTCATTTTTTACATAACATGAGTGTACAGAAAAGTAGAATTATAATTAATCAAACACTCGTGTAACCACCTCTCAGATTAGGAAATAAAGAATTACTAATAATTTAGAACATGCGTTCTCAACGGGTGATCTGCCCTTCAAGGGGTGAAAACTGGTTGGGAGATGGGAAGGGAATTACTACAATGGTTTTTGTCCTTCCAAAGGGCCACAATATATAAACAGATACACAATATCTGTGTTAAAATTCCACTGAGGAATTTGGGTGTGATGGTGCACACCTGTAATTCCAGTACTTGGGAGGCTGAAACAGGAGAATCACAGGTTCCAGAAGAGCCTCCACAACTTAGTTGAGGATCCCATCAACTTAGCAAGGCTCTGTTTCAAAACAAAAAGTAAAAAAGGGCTGGAGGTGTAACTTAGAGATAGAACACCCCTAGGTTCAATCCCAAGTACCACAAAAAATAATTAAAAAGCTGGGGGAAAGCATTGTGTTAGAAACTTCCTATATTAGCTTCTGTGATTCCATCTCCTCCCCCAAAAGGCAGCTACTACTGTGACTTACAGCAAGAATTTACTTGTTTTATTTCAATTTTTCCATCTATGATGCATTCCAAAAATGAGTTGTTTCAATTTATATAAAAGTAATGTGTGCATGTATTTTTTCTGACTCATTGCTTGTACATTATTATACTTTTGAAATTTGTTCATACTTTTGCATGTAGCTTTTTGTTGTATAATGTCCCACTATGAGACTATACCATAATCTTTTTTTATTGTCGTTAGGTTGTTTACAGTATAAAGCTAACAAAAACAATATGACATTGAAGGTTCTTATAAAACAGGAGATGGGGTATAGCCCAGTGGAAGAGCATGTACTTAACATGCATGAAGCCCTGGGTTCAATCCCCAGCATGCCCACAAAAAAATTCTTATAAAACATATCCTTAGTGGAATATTGTGGTGCACACCTGTAATCCCAGTACTTGGGAGACTGAAACAAGAGGATTTTAGGTTCAAGGCCAGCCTCAACAACTTGCTGAGGCTCTATTTCAAAATACAAAAATAAGCTGGGTGTGGTGGCGCGTTCCTATAATCCCAGTACTTAGGAGGCTGAGATAGGAAGACCACAGGTTTGAGTACAGCCTCAGCAAGTAGTGAGATTCATCAACCTAGCAAGACCCTGTTTGAAACTAAAAATAAAAAATATAGGACTGGAGGTTTAGCTCAAAGGTAGAACACCCTAGGTTCAATCCCCAATACCACACAAAAATAAATAAGTAAAAAAGGCTAGGGGTATAACTTGGAAATAGAATGTCCCTGGGTTCAAGTTCCCTCCTCCCCAAAAAAATTATGAAACATACCCTTTTTTTATAAGGATGCAAGAGTTTCTCTAGTTTAGTGCTGAACAATAGAAACACAATGCAAGCCACATATGTGAGTTTACATTTTCTAGTAATTGTATGTATATCATCTAACTGTATTCAAAATATTTCAAGTTGTAATCAATATTAAGTTGTTAATGAAATATTTTTACATTTTTATACTGTCTTCAGATTTATAAACTTTACATTTAGAGACTATTTCAGTCTGCATGCCAAGTTTTCATAGATAAACATTTGGTTTGTATGTATATATTGTAAAATTTGCAGTTGAAAAATGTAGATTCATATATCCAAATTGTTACAAACACTTTTGTATTTTCTAATGAATGACTTGAGAATCTGCTTTGAAAATTAATTAAAAGTCTCTAGTTCCTCAGTTGCACTAGCCACATTTCAAATGTTAGTGGTTACCAAATGGGACAGTGCAAATCTAGAGTAAATATACCTAGGAGTGTAATTGCTATCAAAAGATACTCAAATGTCCAACTTTTCTGGGTCATGCAAGCTTTTCAGAATGATTCTGTTCAGTCACATTCTCACCACCTGGGTTTGAAAATGGAATGCACATCACAATGTTTTCCCCAGTTCTCATGATCTTGCAAGGTAGATTTTATCTTTGTTACAAAAATAAACTGAAGTTCAAGAGATTAAGTGATTTGTCTGGGATTTTATAGCTATTAATGGTGCAAAGTAAGAGAATTCCAAATGCCTTTCCTTCAAGTGGTATCACTGAGTTATGGTTATTCTGAAGTAGAAATTTTAAAAAGAAAATAAAAGATTTTCTTGCAAGCC
>PVLC010032919.1:0-17736 GCA_004027655.1 Graphiurus murinus | reverse complement strand
TCAAAGAATTAACAGTTGATAGGGATAGTTGAAAAAACTGTATCTATATACACTGAATACCTAAACCAGGATGAAATGTGTATAGCACAACATCACATTGTGCTCATCTACTCTGATGCTTTGGTTCTCAGACTCTAAGCTGAGAAAAGGGAAGATTGTCTTTGTGATGGCTGCAGGTTATCAAACAACAGAGAGGATAGCTTCTCTCCTTTTGTGCTCAGAAACTACATTATGGTTTTCTGTTGTTTTTTTTTTCAACTTTAGTAGCACATGGTCTTAATCGATAAAATCTACACTGGAGTTCAGAGAGGTGAATTATGTCTGTGGAGGTGTATACTGCTGTCATTGGGGGTAAACAAATCTGATGGCTACACTGGGATTACAGGAGGCAATGTGGTAGAGTAAAAATAGACTTGCCCATCTGTAATGGGCAGTTACTTAATTACTCATCTTCCCTAACCTTCACTCCTCACCTCAAAGCATCACATTTTTTCCCTTTGGAAAGTGAGAGGTTTTCCTGGGATACTGTAGTTTTTTAATCATTTCTCAATATTGGTTCATTTTTTTAATCCTTGTGGGTTTACCTGAATACCATGGTTAAGCAATAGAAACAGGCTAATTAGTCACTATCAGCCATCATCACTAGAAAATGCCTCAAAGATGTACATATAAAGGGGTGTTTAAATGTCAGGCAAAATAGAACTAAGTGCCCTTGTATTAAAAGGTTTAGTTCAAATTACTCATCAGTCTGCAAAAATGTTGACCTGTCTTAGGCACCTTGTTTGATTTTTTTTTTTTCATCCATATTTCTTGTCACTAAGATTGCCTATAAAAGAACTAACTAGGTAGACAGATTCTTGAGAAGTGGGATTCGGTCAGTTCTTTCTGTAAGTTAGTACTTAAGTCAATTCATTTTAAATTTCAGTTTTACAGCATTTGGAATCTAGAGGGGGAAAAAAAGAATGTATTTGAAAGGAAATCCATGGCCTTATATAATGAATATTGAATATTAATCCGTATTCTATTGCCTAAGACGGTAGATTCTACCTTTAATGGGTTTTAGGTGTTATACATATTAAGAAATGCATTTCACAACATAATTCTGATACACACACAAGCCAGACACGATGGTACACTCCTGTAATTGCAGTATTTGGGAGAGTGAAACAGGAGGATCACAGGTTCAAGGCTTGCCTTAGCAACTTAGTGAGATCCTGTTTCAAAATTTAAAAAATAAAAGGGGCCCAAGGTATACCTCAGAGGTAGAATGCCTTGGAATTCAATCCCCTGTACTAAATTTAAATATATATATATATATTTATAATACAAATATATATATAATACAAACACAGACATATATCTACATGTATGTGTGCATACAAATATAAATATGTATATAAATATAATCAGTAACAAAATTCCCCAAACAATGCTTGCTCTTACTATGATAAACCCAGGTACTTTCTATTCTAGGCTATATCACACTCAATTAATATAAATAGTGAGACCCTATCAGGAGCTCTGTCAAGGGCCAGCTGCTGTTGCAGGGGAGGTTTTGGCAGTGAGATCCTGAGAGAGAAGAAAGAACACAGAGTTACCAACTGGAGACAACAGCAACTTTATTTTACAGACCTCTCCTTTATACAGGGTTTCAGGCAACATGGAGCATGTCACACCAGCATAACATGTGCATGTGTGTTTCATATAACTGAGTCATGCTTACATAAGTATATATACATCTGCAACTATGTGGGATGACCAACCTAGTCATCCTTACACAACTAACCACTCATCTGCAGCTGTGCAGGATGAGTGGGATTATCTGTGGCTGCACAGGGTAAACTGGGTCATGTCCTCACCACCAGCCTTTACTTCCTCTGGGTCCCACACTCCATCCCCTATAGCCTGACGTTGCATGACTTTACTCAGAGAATATTACATTGGGCCCAAAGACTACAACAGCAATAGAGAGTGCAACAAGAAAGTATTAGTCCTCTATCCGCATAGGCAAGGATAATCAATACCCATCTCCAGAAGGAGCCTACTGAGTTCCACCAGGTTTTAAGGAGATCCTCCTGTAAGGATTGATAGCCTATACCACCCCATCCATGCCCTAGCTTCTTATGTAACCACAGAGCTACTTAGTTTTGCTAAAGCATCTGCAGCTTCATTACCAAGGGTCTGCCAAAGCTGATGCCCCAGAAAATGAGGTACAGTAGTTCCTTCCCAGAGTTCTCCTTTACACAGGTCCTCCCATATAACCTTGCCCCACAATGGACGGTGCCCAATTGACCAACCTTGTTGTGCCCATCAAAGCAGCCACAGGTTGGCCCTCAGTTGACTTCTCAACTGTCTGTACAGATATGCAACAGCCCTGTGTCATTCATGAGAACTAACCAGACTGCCTGGAGCATGGTCCATTAGTTGAAGCATCCAGCACAGGTCTCGTACTAAAAAGTTTCTGTGACAGGCTATAAGGCCACAGCTGCCCATGGGGGCAGCTCTCCATGACAGAATCCATCAGTGTACCATGATTCCACAGGTCTAGGAGCTCTTTATTTCTCATAGGGACTTGGGGAATCTCTCATTTCTGTGATGTTTGCCCCTCCTCATAGGGACTTGGGGTGTCTCCCACTTCTATAGGTTTTGAGGGAGCTGTCACTCAGAAGTATACTGGCCCTAGCAGTGTATGTAGCTGTTCAAACAAACAGCTATTAGAAAACTGTTCTCGTTGCTCTAAATATGTGCCCACTTGGTCAGAGTGGGCATTTGTGCCACCCCTGTCCAGGGAGATCCAAGTTCAGGACTCAATCAACCTTTAATAGGGTAGGTGTTCTGCACCGTCACTGACCCAGTACCTGTAATGGTTTCGTAAGCTAAGAGGCAACCTATATGGCCACTGTTTCTCAATGAGACAGTAGCATGCTTCTGCCCTTTTCCATATCTGTATCCAAAATATAATTGATATATTTCTAGCACCTTGCTTCTGCCATAACCTCCATCCAAAATCTGTGTCATACACTTGGACTGTTAGCAGGAAAGGAAGGGCAGGGTCTACTATGTGCAGAGTCTCTGCCTGTGCCACCACCCTCTTGGTGACAGTAAATGCTGTTTCCATTCAATTCTAAGTTGACCCCTTATATACAAGATGGCTTAAGGGGCATATAAGCATAGCTAAGTGGTACATAAACATTTGCCCAATCCATCCAAAACCCAGATAAATTTATAACTGACTCAGGTCAAGGCTACATTTGTAGCTTGTCTATCACTGCTTCAGGAATCATCTTTGTCTTGCCCAACCAGACAACTCCCAAGTATTTGACAGAATACCCAGGTCCCTGGACCTTGTCCTTGTTCACAGCCCACCCTTATTCCTGGATAGCAGCTCAGAGACTGAATGCAGCTGCTTCTAAATCTAAGAGAATCAGAGGTAGCATAATGATATAACCATACAGATCCAGGCTTCCACCAAAAGGCCAAATCCTGTGCCACAAGACCATGACACAAGGTCAGACCATGCAGGTACCCCTGGGGCAACACCAAAAATGTCCATTGAAACTCTTCTCAGATAAAAGCAAATTAATTGTTCTTGGCTTTTTAGGATAATGTCAATGGAGAAAAAGGCATTTTCCAAGTCTACAACATAATGAAACTGTCCATCAGTTCTGAAGTGTTAGGTACTGCTGCAGGCAAGGGCAGTGTCACTTTACTTAACTCCAATAGTCCACTGTCATGTGCCAAGAGCTGCCAGGTTTCTGCACTGGCCACATGGAGAGTTGAATGGGCTATGAGTTGTGTGAACTACACTTGCCTCTTCTAGCTTTATTATCATTTGTTCAATTTCCTCATGTCTCCCTGGCAACTTGTACTCCCATACATTTATGATCTTCCTGGCTTTGGGGAGTTGCAAGGAAGTATGATGGCATTGTCTTCTAGTAATGTTTTTTTTACCTCATGCACCCATAGCTGGATTCTCCAACACTTGTCTGCAACTATTGTCAATACCTGTAACACATCCACTTCCAGGATATACTCAGCTATAGAGGATATATACCCATAATACTGCTTAGAAAGCAAACATCTGATTCCTAATATCACTGGAAAATATCAAACTGTAATTACACAGCCTCCATAACCCTCTAAGGCAGATTTAGATCCTGTAATTTGTCCAGATTGTCAAAAAGGAGGGAGCTGTCTGCTCCCATATCAATTAGTGTCAAGATACACTGAACATTGTAAATAAATAGTCAATTCCACATATGATCTCAAATCAGCCAGTTCTCCCATCAACTGGGTACTATGGTGCAATTCCTAGTCTGGTAGAAAGTCAGCCACATGTATCTCTTGGGGTAGCTGTGGGGATGACCTCCCCCCAAGCCCCAGCCCTACCTTTCTGAAATCCATGCTGTCAGCCTCCTGGTCTCCCTCAATCCTCTTGTGGGTTGTGGTCCCTTTAAGCTGCCCAGCATGGAGTTGGGCAAGGGGGCCATTGGGTTCCACTCACCTTGGCCACCTCTTCCATCCCTTGAGTTCCACTCTGGTGGTGCCAGAGTCAGGCTCTTGAGGCTTCAGTACTCTTAAAGCCTTCTGGACTTCTTCCACCTGTGAATATACCTTATCTTAATCCTCTGGCAAAGTCCACACCACCAGATATTCTCATATTCCACTACTGAGAGGCAAAGGAAGGCAAGGTGCCACATTCCCTCCACTCTGGGGCTGCTCCTCTGGAGGGGTGCTGGGGCACTCACTTCATCTTGCGACTACACCAGTTGTCAGGGGCTCTATCAGGGGTTAACTTTGGTTGCAGGAGAGGTTTTGGTGGTGAGATCCCCAAGGAGAAGAAAGCATGCAGAGTTGCCACGTGGAGAACAGCTTTATTTTACATACTCATCCCTTACATAAGATTCCAGGAAAAATGTTACACATCATGCCAACATAACAGCCCATGTGCATTGCATATTACCTAGTCACGCTTATGTAACTGTATACATATCTACAGCTGCACAGGATGACCTGTCTAGCCATCTTTACATAATTAAATGCTTATCTGCAGCTGTGCAGGATGAGCAAGGTCATCTGCGTCTATGTGAGGTGAGAGGGAGTCATGTCTTCACCTCTGGCCTATACTTCCTCTGGACCAACAGACCCACCAAGCTAAGTAAATGACCCAGTAAAGCACACAGTTTGAAAGACATTGGCCTACAGTCTGACTGCTTAGTCTCTTTTAATGTAAATTATAAATACAACCCATAATATAAATTATAGGTTTTTAAACTTTTTAGCATATTGCAATTTATCATAGTATCATTTTCTGCATGCATGTATACACATTTCTTTCTTTGAACAATGGATGTCTATTCATGGATACTTTTCACTAGAAACAACATGGCTTTTTTATGTCTTTATTATTCTATGATTTACATTGAAAAAAAACAATAATATGTCATTCCATGAATTCTCCATTACTTGATTCCAACTGTTGGCCATTTAGATATTTAGAAATTTTAAAGATTATTCATTATAACTGTGTGTGTACCTGTTTTTAATCAATTCATATTTATGTGTTTGTTTAAAAAAAGACTTTTGCTTCTTGGATTCCACTGAGAACTTAATTTAATAATGCACTGCTAGTAGGGTCTTGATTTTTTTCATTGATCCAAATATTACAAGTATGAATCCCAAAAACCAAATAGGAGTTAGTTTTTGGTTCAGTGAGTATAATGAAAAATAGTACATCATGGAGTCTTCATGCTCTTAAACAAACTATGTCTTAATAATCTGTGTTTTCCAGTTCCATTTATTTTGCATATGTTTTAAATAGAAAGGATATTGAATGAGTTTCTGTCTTCCTATTGTTGAATAAATATACTACAAAATATAGTTTTGATCAGCCACATAATATGTCTGCTATGATCATTTTCTAACAAAGTTTTTTTTTTTTTTTCAACTCAGTGACTCTGGCTGCAGGAAATGTGTGGCCTTCTGGGAAATGCTTAGTTAAAGTTTTTTCACTATAAAAAGATATCCTGATCACCACCACCACCATGTTTCAAATCAATAAGTTCAGAGATGCAAATAGAAGAGTTATTAAAAATTAATGTCTACATTAAAATGCCTGTGTGACTAATAGCAAGTAAAAAATATATGGTGTCATAAATCTCTGTACTGGCACTAACCCCCTCTTCTCATAAAAACATTGTGATTTGCATGCACTGGTTATGCCTTGGAATTTATGAACAACAAATAGCAACTTGACAGGAAAAAATATCATACTATGAAAGAAAAATGGAGGAAGCAGAAGGAATTTAAATAGGTGAATTGGCCCAAGGAGGAGATGGACTAAATTAGACCTTTGATGCTCACAACCTTGTTACTTTTCATGGGATGCAGAGTGAAAATATTACACAGATGATAAGCAATTTCACTAACAAATGTGTCTGACAGATGTTATATACTTTTACTTTCTCAGTTCCTGTATATTTACGGGGGTGGTGAGAGAAAGTCATTTTATTAATTTAGGACCAAAGCATGATTATTTTTAAAGAGGGGAAAAAAATGAATGAGGGTTGAATGTCCTACTTTTCCCATATACTGTTGTGTAGATATGACTTACTCTAAGTTATCTGTAATATCTTGAGCACCTTGTTGAGCATGTGTTAATTGCTTACTGCATAAGGGTAGAAGAGAATGGAACCATTGGGGGAAAAAAAACTGTAGGTATGTGTCTGTTCCCTTGCTAATGCAGACATAAACTCACTAAAGATTTACTTACTTTCAATTTTTCACTTCCTTTGCCCCAAGCAACAGTTGTATGTGACCTGAAATTGTGATCATAAACTTTCTTTAAAATTATGCCAATGAGAACTCTAATTAAGGTTCTTATTTTAATTTATAAGATAAAGAGAAATACCTTACAAAGTATGTAAAATTTGGATAACTTTTGTATCACTAAATGACTTATACTACTCTGCTTAAACTTATTAGCATCCATTCATTTTCAGTAAAGACAGAATCTTTACAATCACATATAAGCCCTACCCAAACTAGATCCTTCAAATTACTCTGACTTCCCTTACCATTCTGTTCTAGCCTCAATGCTGGCCAGACCATTCTTTACATATAGCCTCTCACTCAGATATTTGCCTGAAATGGTATCCTCCAGATATTTGCATGGCTCTCTCCCTCTTCCCTTTCATGTTTTTCTTCAAAGGTTACCTGCTCAAAAAGCTTTTCTTGAACCTTAAACCTCAGTTCTGAAAATCTTTATCCATCTTTAATTGTCCCTATCACTATTGTCCTATGATCATACTACACATTTACCTTATTTATATGTTGCCTATCAATAAATATTAATTTACTCTCTTCCTTTTCCTGTTTTATATCTATTCATAAATCATCTCTTTTGGTTATTTAATATATGATTTTTAGTTTGCTACAGTTTCTATAGGATTGTATCACACAAACTGGGTGGCTTAAAACAATAAAAATGTATTTGCTCATGATTCTGACACTGGAAAATCCTAAATGAAAGTGTCATCAAGGTTGGTTCCTTTTGAAATCTTTGAGAGAGAATATGCTCTCTGCTTTTCTCCTCACTTCCAGCAATACCAGCAATCTTGGTATTCTTTGGCTTACATCTTCAGCACTCTAACTGTTGACTCCATTGTCAAAAGGCTTCTTCCCTGTGCCTCACTGCATCCATGCCAGAATCTTCCTCTCCTTTCTCTTATAAAGAAAACAGCCATTGAATATAGACTACACACTAATCCAGTACAAGTTCACTTTATTGTGTTTATTTTTGGTACTGGGAATTGAAGCTAGAGGCATTCTACCTTCAAGATATACACTCAACCCTTTTTATTCTGAAACAGGATCTCACTAAGTTGCTGAAGTTGGCCCTGAACTTAAAATCATCCTGACTCAGCCTCCCAAATACTGGGATCTTAGGCATGCACCACCACACCTGGCTATGAAATTACTTTAAATTGATCATATCTGCAAAGACTTACCAAATAAGCACAAAGAATAGGGCTTGAATGTATCTTTTTGAGTGATAAAGTCCAATCCACTATACTGATCTTCCCTTGCTAATCTGCACTTCTGACTCAACAGGGTCACACTCTTAGTATTCTCTGAGACTGGTTCTTCATATAACAAAGATGCTAAAACCAGAGAGTTGATCAATAGGTTTGATAAGTGAAATCATCCAGTCTCAGAAAGTCAAGGGCCTTCTATTTTTTCTTGTGTGTGGAAGCTAGAATGACAAAAGGGATTTCAGTCAAATGAGGAAAGAAACCAGTAGAATAGAGAAACTGATTGGGGGAGGAGAAAAGGGAAAATTGATGAAGAAAACAGTTCAAATAAGGTTATATCCATTCATGAAGGTATCATTACCAATCCCACTATCATGCATGAAGAGGGAGGAAGGAGGGCGTTGGGATACAGAGGGAAACACAGTAAATAATGTGTGCATGTATGTTTGTTTTGTTTTGTTTTGGTTTGGTTTTTGCGGTACTGGGGATTGAATTCAGGGGCATTCTACCTCCGAGCTATACCCCCAGCCCTATTTTTTATTTTGAAACCGAGTCTCACTAAGTTGCAGAGTGCCTCACTAGGTAGCGGAGGCTGGCCCCGAACCCGGATCCTCCAGTCTCAGCCTCCCAAATGCTGGGATTACAAGCGTGCACCACCACGCCCGGCTTGCATGTATGTTTGTATCACTTTGAATCTCACTACGATGTATAATTACAATGCACCACTAAAAATATAAAATAAAACAAAATATTTTTAATTGAAAAAGGTAGATAGGAGTAATTATTTCTGACAGTGCTACTGTGCAGTAGAGTGGCTATAGATAATGATAATATCCTGTATATTTCAAAACTCTAGAAGAAAAAAAATTTGACTTTTTTAACTATAAATAAATGGTAAATGTTTGAGGTGATAAATATGTTTAACATGATTTAAACACTAGATAACATATGCATGTATTGTATTGAAATATTACATGGCACCCCATATATATCTACAATTTTTGTGTCAGTTAGTTATGAAATTAAATTTAATTAAATCTTAAAAATAATTTAATAACTCAAGATAATTAAGAGATTGGACCCATACTTAATATTTCTACCAGTAGTAACTTTATAATATAGTTATTCAGAGTATATTTTAATTAAGAAAAATATTTTAGCAATCTGTAATTCTACATAAATGCCCAAACAAGCTAAATGTTCCAATTCAACAGTTAGTGATATTTGCACTGTATTTTGCAAACTTTTCCTTTCTAAAATTGGGTGATTCTTAGGGTATGAGACATGATGAAATTTGGTAGCAGGACATCTATCAAAGGACAGTGGATGTCCTTTGATAACGTCATGTTTACTCAACTTGTTTATCTCAGGAGCTGGAGGCTGTGTAGTCAAAGAAAAACAAAAGCATCTGATTTTCTTCCCTGGCCTCTTCACACAACCCATATCTTTGTTAATAATTTTCAGTTATCAAAGCCCAATATCATTTTTAGATTTTAAAAAGTCAATTCAGCTGGGTGTAGTGGCACATAATTAGAGTACTTAGGAGGCTGAGACAGGAAGATTGCAAGCTTGAAGTGAGCCTTAGTAATTTTGCAAATCTCTCAGCACCTTAGGGAAACCCTGTTTTAAAAAAAAAGAAAAATAAATTAGGGCTCCCCAGCTACCTCTGTAACTCAGAGGTAGAACTCTCCTGGATTCAATCTCACATACATACATACATACATAAATTCAACTCAATCTTGTATTAAAGCTCTAATCTTCCATTCAGTTTAAAATTTCTCCTAAATCTGAGACTGACTCAAGCTGTAGAAGAGAAAGGGTATGTGGCTGTATTTTTTTTTTAATTTTTAAAAATTCTGTTTAATAACTTGATCATTCCTTCTTCCCAATTCAGTGTGTTGCTCATGGACAGTGACTTGATAGGAGTGTCCTTGAGGGAAGGGTGAGGGATAAGAAGGAAAGATCTAATCTGACTGGCAGTTGTAATCTGGCAAGCCTAAAACACACCCTCTTTCTCTCTAATTGATTCATGGTTTTCTTGCTAGAGAAATAATGCATATATGCTACAATTATCAATGGCTATTAAACCACTACCTAATGGATAAGGGAGTATTGATTTATAATGAATTTATCAGACTGACAACATCCAAACCACTGATCAATTTCAACATAAAAAAAAAAAATCAAGAGCAGGAAACATTCTATGCTGTCGATTACTGTCCCAAAGCACACCTGGGGGGAGCAGAAGGACGGAAGCAGACGGAAGAGAAAATTGAAAGGGGCAGACCAGGGGGCCTTACCTATTGGGTGAAGGCCCTGCTGGACACTGGTCCACAGCCTCTATTCATTCTTGGGGGTGGAGGGGGTTGAGATAAGGATGCTACTGCAAATGTGCAGAGCCCAGCAGGTAAAGATTAACTAGTAGAGGTGCAGGGAAGGCTAGGGATTAATGTTAACTGGGCAGGCTGCAGAACAATGTAGAGAGTCTTTGAGATAGTGGTCAGCAATAAAACCACTGAGGATGTACAGAAGATCCTTGAGACAATGTTTGACAAGTGGAATATATGGGAAATGGTGCCTGCAAGAGACACAGAAACAGGCTGTGTTCAGTGAGTCTATCAGTCTAATCATTTTAGCCTTTCAATGATCCTTAGATCTCTCCAAGACAAATATTAATCTGTTTCTGGCAGTTGCCTTCTCCACACTATGTCTCCAGATACACCAGTATAAAATATACAGTATCATAATGCAGTACCATTGAAAAAATTAGACTTGAATTTAATCAAGTTTTCAGTCTTAGTTTATTTTTTCCATAGTAAAAACTCTAGAATCATTAAAAGCATCATTTTGACACATACTTTTATTCATTACTTTATTTGGGAAATTATTAGATTCTTCTAGCTATATGTTTTTTAAGGCATAAATTATTATTCACTTTGTCATGTGTTAGCCTAGGAATCTGCATTTGAAGAGATACCAAGATATTTCTGATTCATTTATGTAATGGACTTTATTTTGAGAAACGTAGCCTTAAGCATTCTCTATTAAATTAATTGTACTTGGCTAAATTGCTTTTCATTTTCTCTATTACATTTCCCCCCTTGAATTTGTGCATCTTATATTAATACTCATCTTAGCAGGCTCTAATTTTTCTGGTATCCAAATACGGAAAAACCCAATATGTATTTCATTTGCCCTCTCTCAAGTCATTTAGAGTTAGACCATCATCAGTCTGCTCTTTAATGACTTTTAGTACCTGGTAGAACATTAGATTGCCCCTAAAGTCAAGTCAAACTGTAGATTCAGGTTATATTTGATGTTTACTACTTTTGAACCTCACCCCAAATTACTTTTCTTTATGTTTCATTTTCTTTAACAATATATACATTTCACATTATTAGTCTCCTGAAGCATGAGAATGCATTATTCTAAGCTACTTACTTTTTAAAGAGCTGAGTATCTACAGAGAATGAATTTATTCATATTGATATTGACACTGATCAAATGCATACTGTGTATAGTTACTGTTCTTGTACTCATTAAATGTTTGTTTTTCTTCTATTTTTTTGCAATACAAATCATTGTTTATCTTCTTGATAAACAACATAATGATTTGTGATGTTCTTAAATGCTTCATGAATTAACTCCAAAATTCTTATAACTTTTTTATTTAATATTTGAAGTTCACTGAATGAAACAAATACAAAAGCATTTAGATTGTTTCATTTTAAAAACTTATAAGTGCATCTTTAAACTGTTTAAACAACTTTATATGTATTTATCATGCATTTTTATTATGCTAAGTTTTATTATAAGTTTTACTTTAATGGTAATTAAATACCCCTCAATGTTCCAGCATAAATATTTTGTTTCTAATCAATATGATAGGTTATAGTTATTCAAATTCAAAAGCTAGTTGAGCCACTACTTAGGTCTGAAAAATTGCTATTAATCCACCTTTTATGGGGAACATTTAGGAATATTTGATTTCTTAATTAATAAGTGAACATTAAACATATGAATATTAAACCACCTTAATTTATATAGCACTTGCTATAGATGAAACTATAACTGGCTTTTTGAAAGATTCTTACCTATTTAGTTTTTCAGTCTTTAATTGTTTTGGTTGCAATTTTTTAAAAAAGTAATTATAAGTTGGTTTTGTTTAATGAAATTGATCTTCTTCCATAACATGTAACCTTCAATATTAAGGAAATTAATTAATTGATTTGTTTTGATATAAACCTGAATACACAATTCCTTTTTAATTTTGTTTTATGGATTTTGCTTTCAAAGTGTTATTTCTATAGAACTGGGAGTCATATTAATCAAGTACCACAATACTCAAGTAATAGGTTAAAATATTTCTTTTATAGCCAAGCTTAGAGGAAAGAAAATTTATTTTTTTATGGTTTCCAGGTCAGTCTATATGAGGCTGGAGACTACAGATCTTATGGCATGACAGTGGGAGATGGACAGAGGGAGAGTATGTGGGCAATGCTCCTCACATCATGGAGGCTGGAAACAAGAAAGACAGCAGGGGGAGGAGGAATTATATATATTTCTCATGGACACACCTTCAGGGATCCATGACCTTTATCCACATCCACATAAATCTATTACAATGGATTTATTAATTGCTGGGATTAAAATCTGCATGACTCAACTATATCAACCCTGAATATTAATAAATGAGTTCTTTATGGGACATTTTATATCTAACTATAACAGAGCTGTAATCCTGGGCCCAGGGGCGGTGGGGAACAGGAGGATCACAGGTTCTAGGCCAGTATGTTAAATACCAAGGCCTTGTTTCAAAATAAAAAGGGCTAAGATGGTAGCTTGGAAACAGAATGCTCCTTGATTCAATCCCCAGTATCATGCATACACACATACACACACACACACAAAAATTTCTATTATATAATCTGTCCTTATGAATAGCATATAAAATTCCTATATAGGGAGTATCAAAGCTATCTGTGGATTGTATAGTTTGTGGTTTTAAATTTTGCAACAGAGCATTTATATTACAAGAAAAAAGTACTTAAAATTGTATTTTTCAGTTTATTTTATTTTCCCCCATATGTGTCCCATTACATGGAGGGAGAACAAAGATAAGTAGCAAAATGCAGCTTCATGTGCATGTCCAACACACAGTTGGTGTTCAGTGGATATGTACTGAATAAGTTGTCTTTATAATCAAGAATAGCCATGAGCATAAACACTGATAATATCTGTTGGAAGCCTTCTTAGTCATTAAGCCTTCTAAGGTCACCTCGGTTCTGCTTGGGAGGGGCACAAACTGCCCATCTAAGTGGAGATTTGCATGCAGACAAATTTCCAAGGACTAAATGAGACCAATAAACAGGAACTTTGACAATAAGCAGAGACCCTGACAACTTTCTTGTTTACCCTTTCCTTCCTTGATGCATCTGTGACAATCTTGATGTTTTTCCCTGACTCACTCATGACTATGTTGCTGTCTCATGTGATTAATCATCTTTACAACATTTTGGTTAAAACACTCAATAAAAGAAAGACACTTGTGAAAAAGGCAGGAACCTTTGCCTCCTCTCCAACCACCGTATACTTCCAAGTATTATCCTGACTCTGTATAATTCATGTGAGAGACTTTTAATCTCAACCTGCAACAAATGGCATCCAATGTAGCACAGAAAACATATAGAGTTTCAATGAGTCTCTCCATCCCTTCAGCTACCAAGGTCATGACTAGCTTGCAAGGGAAATTCTCATGGTTGGATAGCAACAGGAAATAATTAATCTCATATGCACTGTTTGCTTAGATAGGGGATGAAAATTTCTCTTTTCTCTGCTTGGGCTCCCATTTGGATTTCCTTGAAACTTTCTGAGATGTCAGGGTCCAATCCTCAAGGCAGTGGGGTCAGGGATCCCTCAACAGGTGTGGAATGAGACGAGGTCACAAGAATATGCTCATACCAAATGCAGTGAAGAAGCATATCTGTTTTATTTTTTGTCAGTCGCTGTTTCATACTATTTTTTTGCAATGAGGCATATAGAACAGGAATTTTTACAGACTTGTTTTTCCAAAGGTAGAGTGGGTACATCTTTAATTAGAAAAGCCATTTCCCATGGTAATTGATGGGATTAAGAAAATAGTAAAGGTTACAAAATACAATACATATATAAAGATTCTTTTAGTACAAAGCAAAGTAGTGTTAAAGGTTAATGAATAGCTTCTATTTATTAGTTTAAATCTTCACTAATTGTTTAGCTTCTTTAAGCAGTGTCCTTATCTTTTTCTCAGACAGCTAGAGAGTTAATGTGTCCAGTGAAGTTCCAGGGAGACAAAGGGGGAAGTGGGCAAAGTATCTGTATTAAAGTCTTTACTCATAGATAAAATAGTAGACCTAAATCTCTTTGGTTTATTTATTTTGTTTCTATACCTGTGTGCTGAGAGGGAACATAAGGCTGTTTAGTAACTAAACTGACTTAATGTTTGTATATGGTTAATGAATTTCTTATGAGTTGTCTTGAGGCACTGCTTTTTCAGCTAATATTGAGGAATCATAATCCGTCCAGCCATCTTGTGTTTCTAAGAAATTTTCCTTTACAATTAATGTGAAATCAGAACCCAAAGCACCTCAAATTTCCAGAACATAACATAATGCATTCCTTCCCTTGGAATAGTCTACCTTGCAGGACTCCAGTGGACCAAGCCTTGCTCAAGATCCAACTATTAAGGAGCTGTGGCACTGAGAAATGCAAACTTCTCTTGTGGTTGCTGGGGAGGCTTCTCAGCCTAGGATGTTCTGTGCTGCTGCATAGCCATTGACTCCCACTAAATTTGCTGCAGGAAAAAGCAAAAGTAAAAATATCAATGCCTTTCCTCTTTCACACACTAAATTGTCTCTTATCAATCCTTTCTTAAATAATTTAACCCCTGGTACTCCATTATATGTGGCTATTAAGAAGGATCTGAGTAAGGGTTAAAATGACAAAAAGCCTATCTTCCAACAGGTAATGTTTGTCATACCCTATTATTCAAGGTTCTAATCCAAATGATATACAACAACTTTTAAGAAAACATGATGCTTTTGATTTTAAATTGTTAAAAGGCCTTGACACACCCTTTACTGATCCCTGCTAAAAATAATATTTGGCTTTAAAAAATATATAGTGATGGATACATATATCAGGTTTTAAAAATTTTTATAATTTCATTGTCTACTGTTTGTTCCCTTACTTTCTAAAAGTTAATTCTAGGATTCTAAAACTCTACATTTTAAACCTTCCTCCCTCACTGGCAAACAATAAGAAAGAACAATACAAATTTACAATAATACTTAACTTTTTACTACATAAAAACATGGCCTTTCATTTTTGAGCTCATAGATTTTTAGAAATTCACTTTGGGATTGCATGCATACATTTTTTTTGTTGTTGTTCTGATTTATTTTTATTTTGTTTAACTAAAGGCTTTCTTTACTTTTTTTATCTTCCTGATCAACAGCTATTCAAGGGTTAATTCTCTGTTTAGTTCTTTGAGAAGTGGGATAAGCGGTGGTTTCTGAAGTGGGGTATTTCTCAGGGCAACAAGTGGGCACCTAAATAATTTGATTTGGTGTCAGCCTTGACTGGTTGACCCTATCCTGGGCATCCTCTGCTGTGTAGGCTTCTATTTTTGTGTCTCCTGTTTTATGGTCTGTTGCTCACTGGCACAAAACAATATCTGTAATACATTGTGTTTTAATGTTTAAAACCTTAGATTTGGTGCTACACTTAGTAACCTATCTATTGAAATAAAATACCTAAGAAATTAAAGATACAAGATATTTGTTTTCTGCCTATGTTTATATGTCTGTATATATTAATATATTATCTATCTATTACATACATGGCAACAAAATTGGCTTTCAAATAAATGAATATTCATAAACTAAAGAGAATAATAATAATAGCAACAAAAATGGATCCAAATAGTTTTAGTTCATGTGATTTAAATTATTATAAAACAAGTCAATTTATATTTGTTGATAAAAATAAGAATAAAATATGTTAATAAGATTATTAACATAATTCTTTTCAGGATGTTTGACAATTGAAGATAAATCTATTTTTGTTAGATGCTTAAAGTACAATAACCATTTTTTTATTTAGATTTTTTTCCTTTACAGGAAAGAACACTTAACATGCTAACTATGCTTGTTTAACATGTTGGTTTTCACTGATAATCTTAAAGTACTATTAAATGAGTAAACTATATAAATATGAATGGTATAAGTTTTTATAAATATTTCCTTAAAAATTAAGTTGTGTATAAGTAAGTTAAAATACTAAACACCAATTGCTAAAAATAAAGTGTTCATGGCTTTTTTTAACATCAGAAAAAGACAATATATCTAAGTCTATCAAATGTGCTTAACCAAACAAATTACTAAACAAATTACTTAGTTCAATTCTAATTAAAATGTGATTCTATATATAAAAGGCTAGAGAATTGTAAGCTCTATTTTGTTAAAAAATATTAAAAACAAAGTATTTTACCTTACCTAGAAAGATAATTTATCCAAATTAAAAGATTTTTAAGGATGATTTTAAATATAAAGAAAACCCAATAAATACAAAGCAATATTTATAGAAATAAATTCAGGGCCATCCCATAACAGCTAAGTGGCAGTGCTGATGCAAATCCACTCAGGGAGATCAGGCTTAAAAGAAAATCATAGACCAACCTTTGTTGCAGAAGACACCCAGGCCATGGCAGTTACCCTAGGCATCATCTGGGAACTGCACTCTTCCTATAGGCCATAGAGTGCAGGCAAAATAAATAGGGCTAACAAAGCTGAGTTAAAAAAATATGTCAGGTAAGGTTCAAGCCTGACTTTTAGTCTCTTTTAAGATTACACCTTTTTTGTCTGCAGAACCATTTTGTCCCTCCAAGAAAGCCTCAAAAAGAAAAAATAATAATAATCATAAGGGGAGGAGAAACCCCTAAACTGCTACATTCCAGTTACTGAGTTGGCATTCTCTTTTCTCCTCTCCTTTTGTTTATACTAAGATAACTTTGCTGTTCAAGGTTGCAGTCCTAGATGAAATGTAAACATTTGGAAAGAAAACATGTGACTCTTTAAAGTCCATGCCACTGTAAAACTTTGATAGATTAATTTGTTTCTTACTTTGTTTAAAAAAATGTACAAAATTTTTTCAAAACCTAACAAATTGAATTATGGCAGAAAGGAACCAGTATGTAAGAATGAGAGAGAGAGAGAGAGAGAGAGAGAGAGAGAGAGAGAGAGAGAGAGAGAGAGAGAGAGGAGGGAGGTACATTAGTATGAGAAATTTTGATAAGGAAGGATAAAAGGAAAGGAGAATATTTTAGAAATAAGAAATTATCATGTATGACAAAATAAAGTTTATCCTAATATTGCCTCAAATGGGAAAGGAAGGAATGGGATAAGATAAGAAGGCTAAAAGCAAGTCACAGAAGGTTTGAGTACATTGCAGAATGTTTGTGGAGGATGAAGCTTATGAAAGGACTACTGCATGTGTGATAAAGGTATTTATATTTAAAAAATATTCAAGAGGTTTACAGTGAGGTTCTATTAAGATAATTTCCTGTGTTTTCTACTGTCTCTGTTTTCTATAGTTATCTCAATTTCACTTCAAAAGTGAAAATTAACTCCTGTGTAACTGCAATGCTGTATTTGTGCTTCCCAAA
>PVLC010032918.1:0-17904 GCA_004027655.1 Graphiurus murinus | reverse complement strand
AGAATCTGCTTACGCTTTAATTTCAAATAGAAACTTTTTCCATGTAATTTAAATTCTCTTAAATTTGCATGGAAGTGATATGAATGGCTTATGTAATTTCTGCCAAGGATTTCATGTGGACTTTCTATAAACCACTGTCACTTATAATCAAAATGCTTTAGCTTACACCGATGTTGGCTTCACTGAGTGCTGCTCCATTGGTGGCATAGAAAGACACCGCATTTCAGCTTAGCACGAGCTCACTGATGCCTGGGTTTTAAAATGCTTTCTGTGGGCCATTTAACTACTGGCAACTTTAGTTCACATGATTCATAATACTGGAAATTTAAATTCACTCTTAATTGAAGAGTGAAGTTACTTAAATTCTTTAAATGCTAACCTTTGGGGGAAAAAATCTGAAAAATAAAGGCCCATATGATTTTGATGGCCCACCGCCAAAAGATTATCATTTACATAAATATCTCTTTTAGCAGAAGAGTTTAATGCGTTGAGCTCCAAAGGTTAGAATAGAGACTTCAATCTGGAAACCGGCAGTAGACGGCTGGCTTGTGAACAGCGCCATTGTTTCTCCATTGAGAACACTGCTCGCATTCAGCCTGAAGCAGGGCTGGCATTAACATCCAGTTAATTTGTTTCATGTGACTTGTCAGCTGTGTGTTTTATCTAAATCTTCCTAGGCTCTCTTCTTTTTTGTGTGCTCAACTCCTGAAATAGACAAACTACCTTTTTTTAACTGTTTACCTTCGGGTATTTTGGCCATTTTTGCAAGTGATGCTTGGGTGGTCGTTCTCCAGGTTTTCCATTTCATTTAAAGTGTGTTTAACAATCAGTTTGAATGCCATTCGACTTTGTTAAAAGTAATCCCAGTTCAGAGACCTGTTCTGTTTCGTGCATGTGTGTGTAAGCCGGTAAAAGGACTTCCTGAAATTCATTAAGGCAAAAGTGCTGTCTCACCAGCACCCTGTTCTTTTCTTGTTTGCTAATTTGTTCTCTGGATTTCCCCTTAGATGATTTTTAATATTTGGCTACTAGCCAAGTGCTGGGTCTGAGCAGTGAAGTGCTGGTCCCAAAGAAATAATTTTGGGGTATGATTCCCGTTTCATTTTTGAAGGGCATGAAAATCTGACTGTTCCTCTGAAACTGTATTCCCTTAATACAGTGGAACAGTTCATATTCTTGATTAATTGAGAGGTGTTTTGAAGATAGCTTCAGTGATTTTAAACAGCTTTTTGAGGTACACTGACATCCGGTAGACTGCCCTGTTTAAGTTGTACAGTTTCAGAAGTTTGATGTTTGTATATATCCACAAACTCATGAGCGCAGCCAGGCAACTGGACACACCCTTCACTTCCAAAGTTCCTCCTGGTGCTTTCCAATCCTTCTCTGTCTCCCTTCTCTCCTGCACCCCCACTTCACAGGGTCCATGGATCTGCTTTCCGTAGATTGGTGTACATTTTCCACTTTATATAAATGAAAACAAACAGCTGTGTGCCCTTTATTGGCTAGATTCTTTCACTCAACATAATTTACTCTGAGGTTTATCCAGGTTGTCGTTTGTATTATCGTGAGTCTTATTCCATTGTAGGGATATTCCTCTGTTTGATTATCTGCTCATCTGTTAGTGGACATTCCGGTTGTTTCTAGTTTTTCTCATCTACCTCCTTGTTTTGTGGCACTGGGGATTGAACCCAGGGCATTCTGTCTCTGAGCTACACATGCCCCCCAGCCCTATTTTATTTTTTATTTTGAAACGGGGTCTTGTTAAATTGCTGAGGGCATAAGATGCTGAGACTGGCCTCAAACCTGCGATCCTCCCATCTCAGTCTCCCAAGTACTGGGATGATAGGCGTGTGCTACCATGCCCAGCCGCCTCCTGGTCCTTTAGCTTCTCTTTCCTGTTGTTTATCCCTTGGTCTCTCTGCGATGCATTCTCAAATACAGCCTGAGAGCTGCACATTGCCTGGCGTCTAGTTGTACAAAACATACAGATTTGTCAGCATTTCACCACTTTTGACCTACAAAAACAACAGTTTCATTAGACAGAGTAGTATCTAATAAATATTTCTAGTGAATAAGTATTTATTTTTACCTTCAAGAATCTCTCTGTGATACAAAACTGTTTGCTTATTGTTTGACTTAACTATGTAAGAAATTCTACATAATCAGAGACTCATAGTGATGTTTGTAGTTATTGCACCTGCTTGGCTAAAGTCTGTGTGTGTTTCCAGTCTGTGTTTCTATATTTCTTATAACTTATTACTTTTATAATAGAAAATAAAACTTTTTTAGAAACCTGAAGCCAAGCGTGGTGGCGCACGCTTGTAATCCCAGCATTTGAGAGGCTGAGACTGGAGGATCCAGGTTTGTGGCCAGCCTCAGCTACCTAGTGAGGCACTCCGCAACTTAGTGAGACTCGGTTTCAAAATAAAGAATAAAAAATAGGGCTGGGGGTGTAGCTCGGAGGTAGAATGCCCCTGAGTTCAATCGCCAGTACTGCAAAAAAAAAAAAGAGAGAGAGAGAGAAACCTGTGTTAACATTTTTATAATTTGTGTAATTTATTTCAAAGTTCTTTATTTTCCTCTGCACAGGGAAGAACCAATGGTATTCTACTTAAAAGTCATGAGTTTTAGAACCACTCAGTGACTCTCTCCTAGCTGTGGGTCTCTAGGCAGACTGTTTAATCTATCTGAGGCCCACCATCCTCATTTACACAGAGTTAAGAACTCATGTTATCGTCCCTGAGACAAGTGTTTGACACACCTGGTGTAAATGTTATTTCCCTTCGCTTCCCCAGCCCAAGTCGTGCCTTTGACTAAAGGCACTATAGTCCTGACCTCACTTGTTGGTACCTTAGTAAATGTGTAACTCTAGCACTTTTTTGTGTTTCTTTCTTTAAAAAATAATTAAAAAAAAAATAAGAGCAAGGTGTGTAAGGTGCTATTGGTTTGTGTAAGTAACAAGTTTTAAGTTATGCAGAATTTAACTTTCTAATAGTGATACTAATAAGCTTTTTCATATGTTTCTTATTTGAAGAATATCAAAGAATATTCCAACAACCAAAGATGTGGAGCCACTGCTTGAAATTGATGGAGACATAAGAAATTTTGAAGTGTTTTTGTCTTCAAGGACCCCAGTTCTTGTGGCTCGAGATGTAAAAACCTTTCTGCCATGCACTGTAAACCTAGACCCCAAACTACGGGAGATTATCGCAGGTGGGTGCTATTAAACTTTGAATTGTTTGTCTCTAAAGTTCTCAAAAATGTTCACATTTCTAACTTAGTTATATGTTTCTTCTGCATCATGAAAAACCAAGACATTCGAACCAAGCACTACACAAAGGAATTACTCAAATTAAGGACTAGGAGTCTTGATGTTCTTTGGGGAGTGTTAAGAAAATATTACACGTTGAATTCACTTTGTTATAAGCTCTTTCCACCAAATTATTACTTTGGAACTTTGGAATCTTCTTTTTGACACATGGTTGTGACTTTCAAATGTCAGTTCCTTGTAGTTTTGCACCGGTCTTCTCCTAATAGGCTCTTTCCCCAGCAGAGTAAGAACAGTTTTATATTACAAGTTTTTAAGTGAAATTTGTAGACTGTAACTTGAGGATAGTGACATTACAGTTTTGGAAAAAATGAAGTTCTTGAAGTACCACCGAGTTTGCATGCACACACACACCAAATCTTTATTGGAACACTATCTTTCATACACCCCGGCTCTGCTGACCCATCCTTGAATCTTCCAGGAATTATGAAGAGATCATCTTAAACTAGTCTTACAGCATGATGTGAAGTGAAAGAAGCCAGGCATAGAAAGCCAAGTACTGTGTGATCTCATTCATGGGGAATCTAAAAAGACTGTTGTCATAGAGAAGTAGAGACTAGAACAGTGCTTACCAGAGCTTGGGAGGACAGAGGAGCGAGGGCTGAGGAGAGGAAGCCAGAGAGGGCGAGGTCGCAATTAGACTGAAAGAGTAAGTCCTGACTTTCCTTACACAGGAGGAGGGTGCCTGAAGTTAGCAGAACACCTGGGAGAGGGGATTTCAAATGGTCTCAACCACAGAGAAGTGAGGAGTGCTTGAGGTGATGGATACGCTAATACCCCGATTTGATCATTGCACGATACGTCTATGTATCAAAGTAGCACTTCTACCCCATAAATACGTACAATTATTATGTGGCAATTAAGAACCTCCTGCATTCATTCTTTTTATAGTAAGGTATCTGTTACAAGGCTGATGTCAAAGGTGTGTTTTGTGGCTAAGGAATGTTGTGTTGTTTAGAGGTGGTTGAATCTCATCGTTTGCAAGTCTGTCTTAGCTAACATCGTATGTGTTAAAAGTAGTAGATAGTTGGCAATACTTTAAGAATCATAAGAACTGGGAACATATACAAATAAACTTTTAATAAGTCAGAGAAAAATTAATAATTCTGGTAGCTGAAGAGAAGACTCCTGATGTTGATAACTTTTGAAATGGTGAAACTCATACACAGTAGTTGTACATTTTTTTTTTTTATTAGCCGAAAGATCTGTGGACTATTCAAGATTTCTTACCTTCTTCGTTAATCTAGTAAAATCTCTGCAAGAATTGTAAGAATTGTCTAGTAGCTGAAGCAGGAACTGGGGTTGAGCTGTCCATTCGTGTCTTATTTTCCTCTGTCTCTGGGGTGTGGTGGGGTCTTTCAGATGTGCGTGCTGCCAGGGAGCAGATTAATATAGGAGGGCTTGCGTACCCGCCCCTCCCGCTGCACGAAGCTCCTCCTCGGCCGCCATCGGGGTACAGCCAGCCTCCGTCCGTCTGCTCCTCGTCCACGTCCTTCAACGGGCCGTTCGCCGGCAGCGTGGTGTCGCCGCAGCCGCACAGCAGCTACTACAGCGGCCTGACGGGTCCTCAGCACCCCTTCTACAACAGGGTAAGGAAGTGGCGGCTTTGCTCTTGAGAACCTGTTTCTGGGAAGTCGCAGAAGATTTCTTCTTGTGGATTCTATTGCTATGGTGAAACTGTAGTCTGGCTTTAAAATAGGAAAATTTCAGAGTCTAAATGTAAGATATTTGAGTTTTTAAAATCAAAACAATTTTGTATTGTAGCGTGTTGTAAGTCTCAAGAGTCTGAATATTAGGAATTCTTTTTATTTTTTTGATAAGAAAGTATACTCCATAAGTTCAGCAGTGAATAGCTTGTGCTTTAAACTAATTATCTCTCCTTTTATTTGTTTATAAACAAATGTTCCTTTGGTATATCTTATAGAATAATGTATATTGCCATTTACAACGATGATAAGCTTAACTTCCTGCAGTAGTTTATTATGCCTATACTTTCTATGATCTATATCTTTTAACTGCTTGATAATAACAGGAAAATATTGCTTGTAAGACCCAGGTGTTATTGCTAGTTAATACCATTGTAGCTCATGTTTAGAGTTTCATTTGAAGTTATTTTCAGTCATGTATAATTGTTTACTTAATATGAATATACTATTTTCTAAATGAAAAGATGAGAGTACAGTTAGCAATGATACTTACACCCATCAAATTTAGTTCTCACTCTAATGAGACTAGTAAACACTAGTATTTCCTACAGAATATGGAGCGTGAACTATAGTATTATGCTTTCTGGACCTGTACTCTGAGATCTATTGCAGTTTCTTCATTTCGTTGTCTCCCTAGTTGGCGGAATTCAAGAAAATACAAGGGGTGGTGTTCTTAAGAGCCAACAATGTGGTTAAATAAACCTCATAAATGTGCTGGGGAGAAGGAGAAGTTTGGAAAATGTGTAACAGAAGGAATTTCAGAATTTAAATCAATTTTTCAGTTTTGGAAAATATTTTGGCCATAGTAGTAACTAAATAGACTTATTAGAGACCTTAGAAATGCTACTCAGTTTTTTTGTTTGGGAAAGGAGATAAAGTGGAACAGAAGAATCTTATAGTGTAGTTTATTCTTATAAAATTTTATTATGTGGTAGGCAATGTGAAATGCAGATTTTTATTTACCAGTCTTAAAATCTGCAGTAATTTTACATAAAATGGCTCAATTGATATCAGTTGATGCTTTGAGACCAAGAAGTTTATTTAAAAAATTAATTACCATACTGCCTAGGCTACAATCTTATGTTTCCTAATTTCAAGAATAACAACAATGTGATAAAGCTTTAATAGTATTTTATTATTTCCAAAAATTTTAAGTTTTCTCCTTGTTTTTAGGTCTAGTGTTTTCTTGTTGTAGCTATTTGGGGGTTTTAGTCTTAAAGTTAAAGCAGAATAATTTTCCTAAACTCTCAGGAGTGCAGAAGGTGCTGGGGAAGGGAATTGACGTTTAGCCTGTATCAGGCGGTGTATGAAGCTGGTTACAAGCAAATGCTGTAGTTACAAGTCCCATGTAAACAGTGGCTTCTCCACCTTTGTGTTTAATGCAATTGCTTATTTAGGGCATAAAACATACCCTAGCGTGTTAGTAATATAGCTAAACTCCAGGTACTTAGAAAGATGCCGCTCCTGGAATCCACGCTGGGTGTTTTCCTATGATCTAGATTTTTTGGGTTGAGGTTAATCATTGTTGTCTCCTCCTCCTCTTCCTCTTCCTCCTCCTCTTCTTCCTCTTCCTCCTCCTCTTCTTCCTCTTCCTTTTTTTAAAATAAGAAATAATATTCTAATAAGATTCCAATCTACTTTTTAAAAAGAAATTGTAAGGTACTATATTTAAATTACTTAGAGCCTGACATATGATAGGCCTATAAACTTGTTAAATGTAAAGAAAAACGTTTGTGTCAAACTGTAAGGTGCAAAACTTTAGTTGCTTTCTTTAAAAAAAAAAAAAGCTTATATTAAATGAATAACATAAAAATGTAAATAACATATCTTAATTTGCATTTTATATCTTATAGAATATGAGGGAGGCTTTTTGTTATTTTGCTTTGTCACTTGCATCTAAAGTTTTGGAGTTGTATTTGATTGGTTGGTTTCGCTTGATAGATCTCATCACACTTTGATTTCTGTAATTGTTCATGCCCTTTTTTTTTTTGTTACATGTTTTTCCATAGCCATTCTTTGCCCCATACCTTTACACGCCAAGGTATTACCCTGGCGGTTCCCAACATCTCATCCCACGTCCATCAGTAAAACCGAGTATGCCCAGAGATCAGAACATTGGCCTAGTAAGTATATAAAAGGGTAACTAAAATATTAATCTCATAATAAACATAGATAGCCTTAGAAATTGCGTTATTTCCTTTCCAGAGTAAAAGGGTACAACTTATTGAATAAATAACTTTAAGAAGCATAAGCTATTACTAACCTAAAATGTATTTTGTTTTCATTTCTGGTAAATATCTGTGGAAGGAAAATGACTAGTAGTTTCAGGTATTAAATGTTGAGTTTTTTTTTACAACCAGAAATTTCTGGCCTGTGAAATAGTGTTTGTTACCAAAACTTTTAAAACTAAACCTTTACATCTGCACATATCTTTTAAAAAGACATACATATATGGTATCTGCATATATATGTATTAGCACCATGTTATAAAAAAATAGAGGGTGCAGTAAACAAAAATACATTTCACTCTAATGGCACAAATTAAGCAGATTGAGGGGAAATCATTCAACTGTACTACTGAATCTAATTAACACAAGCAAAACACATTTGTGCCTAATCTACTGGGGGTTCTCATGATAAACTCAGTTGAAGCAACAATCAAAAACTAACACCCTGTTAATAAAATTTTATTTAAATTTTAAAATGTCACGAAGGGGAAAACCTAATCACATCAGTGTTTCCGTGTTGTGGACATTGTTGTTTTATCATCGTGTCCGTTCGTCGCCGTGTACCTCGCCCTGCGCCTCCTTACCCACACTCTCCCGTTTTGTGTTGTTAGGAAGTTATCAAGGAGGACGCTGCTGAGGGGCTGCCTTCGCCCACAGACTCCTCGAGGGTAATAGAGCAGCCTTGTGGTGTGGAACGCTAGCTAGCATCATTGCTTCGGCAGCGGTAACGAGGCTTAATCGCCAGGGCTGCAGTTCACTAACTGCATTTGTGTGATGGGCAGCTAGTGTAGAGTAGCTGAGTACTAATAACTGTAGTTCTGAATTAATTAAAAGCTAACGTTTAACTTTACCCTGTATTTCCCCCTTGTCCCTGGCACGGGAGGGGAGGTTTTACCTCCAATGTGAAGAGCCTTTCTAGCCGCCACCAGGAGCTTTCCGTTGGTGTTTGTTTCTGAGGGCTGAGCGCTGTTTTTGCCTTTCACTGTTTTTATAAGGTTTATAGTTGGTACTACACATGTGGAATAGTTTTAAAAATATCCCAAAGCTCCGTTGAGGCTACAAAAAGGCATGAGCTATGTGGTGTAGGTAAAAAATGCATCTAGTAACTTATTCTTAACCCGGGTGTCCATAGTTGAAGTGCCAGTGAAAGTCTTCATGCAATATTACGTTTCTTTACCTGTCTGAAATTCCCAGATAAACCTCATACTTTCAGCATGTAAAGAAGTTATTTAAACTGTTTTCCTTCCAAAAACCTTAAGGTAGGTTTCTTTAAAAAAACAAAAACAAAAACTTGTAGAGGAAGTCACTTGTATAATGATTTTTCAAGAGTGTATGTAATAAGAACTGTTTGTGATAAGCCTTAAAAATCTTCACTTGTAGCTGGGCGTGGTGGCGCACGCTTGTAATCCCAGCATTTGGGAGGCTGAAACCAGAGGATCCGGGTTCGCGGCCACCCTCAGCTACCTAGTGAGGCACTCCACAACTTAGTGAGACCCGGTTTCAAAATAAAGAATAAAAAATAGGGCTGGGGGTATAGCTCGGAGGTAGAATGCCCCTGAGTTCAATCCCCAGTACCACACACACAAAAAAAATCTTCACTTGTCACTCAAAATGGAATTTAATAACATAGTTTAACATCTGCTGTTTTTATGTGTAGATTGTTATCCTTTGTAAATATGACCAATTTAAAACTATGCTGAAATGTGGCGTAGTCATTAGTCAGTGGTGGATATACTGCATCCTAAGTTTATCCATAATTTTTAACTTAAAACATGCATTTGAAGCCCGACATACTGGTGCATGCTTGTAATCCCAATACTTGGGAGGCTGAGACAGGAGGATCACAGATTCGAAGCCAGCTTCAGTAAGTAGTGAGACTCTCATCAACCCAGTAAGACCCTGTTTGTAAATAAAAATAAAATAGGTCTGGGGACATAGCTTGGATATAGAAGGCCCCTAGGCTCAATCCCCAGTACCACAAAAAATAAAAATAAACAAACATGCATGTGGGTAGGCAGTCGTTTTTTAACTTTAATTTTCTTTGAGTCAATGTTAGTAAGAGGAAAAAAAAAACCATTTTGTTGTTTTCATGGAGGGGTTGATGATTATTAAGTCATTAACATTTCAGCTGAAGTGTTTGAGTAACTTTAATTATCTGCAAATGATAGACATAGTAAACTACAATAACCCTGTTTGAGTGCTTGGGGAGTCTTTAATCCATGGACCATCACCCCTATATGCAGGAGTGAATTTTAGTTTAGTAAGAAGGCCTTTAATGCAGAGATTCATGCATGCAGTGCAATCTCTGAGCTAAAATTTCTCAGCAAATTTTTGATGAAAATAAGGTACTGTGAAAAATTTGATGGCCTTAGTGACACAGACATGCTGAAATAGTAGCTAGTTCCATACTCAAAAATATAAGTAAACACTCATAATTAAAAGGTGTGTATAGGGACCAGCGAAGGAGCATTAGGCAAAATTTGAATTGAGTTTTTGGGGAAGGGGAAATAAGGCGGTTCCTGAGACATGTTTAGAAAGAAGCCCAGTAACCGTGTGAAGGGACTCTGCCGATATTAATGTCTATGTTTAATAAAATAACAACGCTGTCCTTTTAGTATTAAGATAGTCTGGTAATCAATGTAGCAAATAATCGATGCTTACCAAGCTTCCTTTGCTTTTGAGACATTAACGATGACAACAGCATGTAACGTATGTCTTGTAGAAAGCTAGTAAAAGCGAGTAGCTGTAGTTCCGAGCTAGATTGAAAGCAGTGGTGGAAATGAGGGGAGCCAGTAAGGGGAGTGTTGCGGGCAGCTCGGCCGCTCCACACTGCGGTGGAGAGTCAGGAAGGACCCCTTCCTGTGCTGCCGCGGCTTCCAAGTTCTGCCCTGGACAGCAGAGCTGGTGACGGCCCCACAGCCACTCGGCCAGCTGTCCCCGCACGCGCTTTTGATGGAAGGGCTGCTTACGGACAAGGCATGAGTACCCGGCATTTGTAAACCAATTGCCACGCCATTGCAGACATAGGACAAGGTGGGGTAAGGGAGCCAGACCAAAAAGTACTAGTCAGCCGTGGTCTTTTCAAAATATAGATGAGCCCATCTTTTTTTTTTTTTTTTTAACCACAAGGAATTTCTGATAAAACTTTAAAATGCAGACCCTTGTGAAAACAGTTGGGGTTCCTTACATTAACATTACCAGGATTAGAGCTTGTGCAGTCCAGCCAAGGATTTATCAGTTAAATTATAGACGTAGGCAAGTGCTTCACAAAAGTGAGGGTTTCTTTTTTTTTTTTTTTAAATATCTTTTATTTTCTAAAAATGATTTTATTTATTTATTTTTGTGGTACTGGGGATTGAACCCAGGGGCATTCTACCTCCGAGCTACACCCCCAGCCCTTGTTTATTTTGAAACAAGGTCTCAATAAGTTGAGGAGGACCTCACTAAGTAGCTGAGGCTGGCCACAAACCTGGGATCCTCCTATCTCAGCCTCCCAAGTACTGGGATTACAAGTGGGTGCCACCGCACCCGGCTAAAGTGAGGATTTCAAATATAAGCCCCCATTCTAGCTTTCTTTCTCTATAGTTTTACGACTGATAAAAAAAAAGCCAACTCTTATAAAAATAATAAAAAGTATTAGATCTAAGATATGCTCCGCTGAATGTGAAAGCTAGAAAGAACCGGTGTTTTTGACACTTTGGGGCAGAGAAGCCTTTTTCAGAAATGAAGTCTTATGAGAACCCCGTTCATAACACCAGGGAACTCAGGCCTCTGGGCCACTGTGGACTTGTCTTCACCCCCGAGGGCTCCCCGGGGGGGCTCGTTCCTGTGGCCTCGATGGCCTGTGGCTAGGCCCCGGGCGCAGATGAGCGGGGCGAGGCTTAGCGGAGACACACGGGGGAATGCCGGGTCGAGAACCGGAATGAGCATGCTCAAGGGTCACTGCAGTGGCGTCCGCATCATCTTCTGCCCTTCATTAAGGGGCGGTCCACTCTAGAGGTCCTGTGTTGGGCCTGGTCCCTCCGTGGCATTCTGTTTTGTGATCTCCAAGAGCTGCTCAAGGAGCTGCACTTCATTGATGGGCGTTCTTTCAGAGGAAGGAATAGCGAGCATTCTCTGTCCTCCTGTCCTCCCGTGACTGATGGAGCAGCGAGTCCTACGTTATCGGTTCAGCACGCTTTCCTGAGCACAGAGGCACCACGTTGTGGGCACAGCCGGAACCAGGCTGCTGGAAGTCCTGCCCCAGAAGCCTGTGGTGGGAATGCAGCCAAGGAAATGATCAGTATGAAGAGTCATTCCTTCTTGACCTTCTCGATGCCTTGAGACAGCTTAGGTCACTCTTGTACCTTGTTGGAAAAACAATGACAATCACTAGTGCCAAATTGTAAGGAATTTCAGAATTGCAAAGGCAGCATTAGTATAATATCATGACTTCTAGTGTGTTCTTTTAGGAATTAAAACTGTTGAGTATTAAAAATGAAGCTTTTCAAGATGGGTATGGTGGTGCGTGTCTGTAATCCCAGTATTTGGGAAGGCTAAAATGGGAGGATTACAGGGTCGAGGACAGCCTCGGCAACTTAGAAGACTTTAGCAACCCAGTGAAACCCTGTTTCAAAACAAAGCATAAAAAGGGCTAGGTTTGGAAGCATAATGTCCCTGAGCTCAATCTCTAGTCACCCCTCCCCCCCAAAAAAAAAGCTCTTGGTTTTCATTCAACAGGATCCAATCAATAGAGTGACCAAGTAAATAGTAAAAAAAGAGATGGGGCTCATCTATAGGTACTTTTTATTTCCACCACTGATTTAGAACTTGGAACCTTTTTTTTTTTTTTTTTAAACAAGTTTGTGTCCAATCAAACCAAGCTATCTCTCATTATTCAGGAGAACACTTGGACGAGAAAGTCAAAGATGCTGTGGGTAAGGCGTCGGGATGCTGCGGGCTTAGTTAGTCCATGTGCTCTGGGTCAGAGTCCAGAGACTGCCCACCGCAGCGTCAGGCAGCTTGCACATCATTTACACTTGTAGCAGGATTTTAGAATGGATTTCCATTATTTTTTTTTAATTTGGATAAGTACTAGTTCATTTTTTGGTTTTATTAAAGTATAGTGAAAAAATGTGCTTTCTGCTTGAAACTCTTTGTGTCAGATTTCAATCAAGAAAACTTTTCCCTAAATAATAAATCTTAACTAAATTGACTGGGATATTTCCACAGAAATGATATTGTAATTATGTTGTCTTTGAAAGCTATAGTACAAAGTTTAAAAATAAATCCTATTCATTGCAGTTATTAAGTACTGTTGTTTTTAAAATGCTTACCCTTGAAATGTAGTGTTTAGCCTTACCTGTCAACTTTGACATTATTATTTGTCAAGTACTTTGAAGAGTATGTTACATTTTCCAACTAGGTTAACAATTACTTTCTCTTGGGCCTTGGGTGTCTTATAACAAACTGTAGTTTCATTAGCACTCCTTTTTTTTTTATTATTTACAAGTCTACACACACACACAGACACACACACATGTGCATTTTAGTTATACAGAATAATGGGTTTCACTGTGCCATATTCACACATTCATATAACAAACACACTTTAATCTTATCTACCCCCACACAATTTCATTTTATAAAGTGATCATGTGGTCATCTAATTAATTAAGCTTTAGAATTAAACCTTTGAAAATTTAAGCTTGTATGTAGGAGGAATATTGACTTTTCATAGTAAATTTGACTTACCTGGTTTTCTTATTGAATATATGGTACATGATTTATTAATTTAATAGAAGACATAGGAATTTTGAGAGTACATTTTTACATTACCAGGCACACGTTAATGGAATTAAATGACTGTGTTGTGTGTGCACACGCGTGTGCACCTTGCACTACGTTACTCTGAGAGGGTTTTGTTCCCAGTTAGGAAGTAAGCGTGACAAGAGTCCTGCCCGTGTACATGATACTGTGTCTTGATGTTTTACCTCATGCTCGTGTTCTTCACTCTGTTTTATTCCTTTCTTAAAGCCAAGTGACTCTGGGTTTAACAAACAGAGAAAGGTACAGAAACTTTCAGTGGAATCTTCCTCACTTTCCTTCTTAGACAATTAGAAGCAACCATTGGCTGTCTTGCTGGGCTGTTAGTGCATCAGCGCTCATTCTGGTGCCGGGGTTTGTGTTCCTAGTCGCTTGCAGCCTTTGCATGCTCTCATTTCTGGCTAATCTTCCGCTTATTTAATAAATTTACTACCAATGATAACGTTTCAGAGTATAGTTTTAATCTACTTACAATATGAAATGAAATAGTTGCCTCAAAGTACCTGTAATGTCTTGTTAGCTTACTTTTACCTGGTGAAATTTTGATTTATATGCATTTTGAAGTTTATATTTAACAGCTTAAATAACTAACATTTGCTGCATTCAATTGTCCAAATTAGAATTTTTTTTCAAAAAAATTCTGATTTATAAAATCAATATGCTAAAATGATCTGTTCCTGACTTATAACGGGTAAACTTCAAGTAAGAATGCATGGTAAATATTAAAGTATTATCATTTGAATTCTTTTGTGTATTCTTGAATATATTTAGTTTCTATTACGAATTTACTTACTGAATTACTGAATATGCTTTTTGCAATTTTCTTATCACTTTTATACTCTTTGTCCTTCCTCTTATGAGATTTTCATACAAAAATAATTATTTTGGTTATAAGACTCACTTGGTTTCAAAATAATTTCACTATGTGATCATTTTAGAAAAGATCTAGAAGGTAATTAATTATCATTAATTTATTCCTTGATAAAGCCCAATTTATAAATAGTCAAAAGCCAGACTATAGTTTTAATTGAATTACAGAGATCTTATTCTGTGTGTGTGCCTCTCTTCCCTCATAATACTTGGAAAATTTATTCAAGCCGAGTGTGGTGGCGCACGCTTGTAATCCCAGCACTTGGAAGGCTGAGACAGGAGGAATCCAGGTTTGTGGCCAGCCTCAGCTACTTAATGAGACTCTCATCAACTTGGTGAGACCTTGTTTCAAAATAAAAAATAGGACTGGGGTTGTAGCTTAGGTAGAATGCCCCTAGGTTCAATCTGCAGTAACACACACACACACACACACACACAAGAAGTGGTTCGGAAGTTTTATACACATATATGTGTTTTCCCTACACAATCACCAATCAAGAATAAAATAAGGTTTAAGTAAAGTAACTGATAAAATGTCAGAATTTTAAAGGATCATTACATTATGTGGGGTGTTTTGCTTAAATGTTAGTATCTTTATTAATGTGTCTCGCTGAATTTCCAGATTCTCCATGGAAATAAAATACTCTTTAATATTTAATGTTTTTACCCTGGTTGACAGAGTTAATATGGCCCACGTCTATTATGCATGTCCTTTTTAGCACAATCAGAAGTAAGATTTGTTGTTTTTTAAAAAATTTTTTATTTTTTATCATGCAGGGCCTTGAACCTAGGGCATGATCTTGCACACTAAGTACATGTTCTACAACTGAGCTCCACCTCAAGCCCCTCTTTTGGGATTTAAAAAAAAATAACATTTTACTCAAAATGGTATTGTGTTAATGTTAACAGCTCTCATAAACGCAGCACAGTTATCAAAGGCAGAAGTTAAGCTGGGTATGGTGGCACATGCCTGTAGTCCTGATATTCAGGCCGAGCGTGGTGACACACGCTTGTAATTCCAGTACTCGGGAGGCTAAGATGAGGATCGCAGATTCGAAGCCAACCTCGGCAACTTAGCGAGACCCTGTTTCCAAATAAGAAATAAAGTTAGACTGGGGGTATAACTTGGAGGTAGAATGCCTCTGAGTTCAAACCCCAGTACCATACACACACAGACACACACACAACACACACATACACACACAATCTAATACTTGGAAGGCTGAGATAGGAGTATCACAGGTTCAAGGACAGCCTTAGCAACATAGTGATACTCTCAGCAATCTAGCCAGACTGTTTCAAAACAAAAAATAAAAATGGTCCAGGGATATATCTTGGAAATAGAATACCCTTGGGTTAAATACCTGGTAGCAGAAAAAGAAAATCAAACCAAAACAGAAGCTTAAATTGGTATGTATAATACATTAACTGAACCACAGACTTTATTTGTATGCCACTAGTTTTTCCATTAATGCCATTTTTCTGGTCCAGGATCCAATCTACTTGTGTTTTGTTGTTGGTCTCCTTCTAATCAGTGATCGTTCCCCATTCTTCCCTTGAATTGTGTAATCTTTGTTAACATATATGAAGGATACTGGTCAGTTATTTTATAGACTATCTCTCAATTTGAGTTGGTCTGTTTCCTTATGGTTGGAAGGTTATATATCACAAGAAAACCTCAGGAGTGAGGCTGTGCCCTGCTCGGTTCATGAGGACTCCCCACTGGTAACACTAATCGGCATCACTTGGCTGAGGTGATATTTGACAGATTCCAACACTGTAGGGCTTTATTTTTCTTTTTGTAACTAATATTTTGGGGGGAAGATAGTTGGAAACTCTAAAAATGTCCTGTTTCTCTTCATCATGCTAAGTAGAAGAAATCACACACAGAAGGTCACATGTTATATGATTCTGTTTGTATGAATTGTCCAGAGTAGACATTTCAAATTCCTAGAGCCAGAAGCATCCCAGTGGCTGCCAGGAGCTGGGCGCAGGGGTGTGGGGGGGGGGGCGGGAAATGACTGCTGCTGGGTACGGGGGTATCTTTTGGGGGTGATGAAATTCTAAACTTGATTGTAGTTGTGGTTCACAACTATGTAAATCAAGTTAATTGAATTGTACATTTTAGATGAGAGAATTATACATCATGTGAATTATATCTCAATAAGACTGCTTATAAAGAGAAACAAAATAAAATAAGTCTGGTATTAAAAATTCACAGAAAGCGTTTTCATAGTAGATACTAGATAATTAACACTTTGAATATTGGCTCTATTTGTCTAGGCAGAAGCTAGAACTCCGTATAGAGATAGGAAAACTAAATTATGGAAGCAGTAGTATTTTGTTGTTCATATTTTAAAAGCAATTCAACCCTGGACCATGTAATATATGGCACATTTTAAATTTATATTTAATTAAAAACAAACTTGTAAGTAAATATTTGGTGTGGTATATTCCAGGTCATTAATTTCTAAACTTTTATAGGCCTTTAACATACTTGTAAACTTGTTAAGATTCCCTAACTCTCATAAATTACTACTCCAACTGTCTGTTTAATATGGCCTTATTTCCTAGCTGTACTTTTATTTGTAGGTAATATCTATGCAATGCTGTATATATACTACATGTGTGTATATCAGTTAGTTGCAAGAGTGTTATGTTATGCTTTCACAAAACAAATAATGTTTAACAGGCGGCTAAAAGGCATTTTTAACTATTCAGTAGTCTACTTAAGTAGTTCAGACAGTGATAAAAGAGACAGTAGAAAATATAACTTTATGTATCCTTGAGGGTGTGATAAATCTTATTATCCTTGAGGATATGATAAATCTTATTTATCATTGAAGATTGGATTGAATCGTGAACAGGACAGATTGTTTGGAATGTCATTTTCTTTATATTAGTTGGCTTGTTCTCTCTTTACTGGTTACAGTTTTCCTAATGTCTTCAAGAATAGTTCGGCCAAAGAAAATAGGAAATTATAAAACCTGATCAGTTAGGATTCGAGTCAGAATCCACTACTAACTATTCACTCCATGACTTGAAAGTCCTAACCCTAACCTCTCTAGACCTTCATGACTGAAGAGAAGCAAGTGTAGTTGACCACAGGCAGATCCTTCTTTACTGTGTTACCACATCACATCAGAAAATAAGTACTAGGCTTATTTATTATTTTGACTTTACTTTTTAAATGAGAACAACTCTATATAGATTCTATTTTCATATGTGTTTGGAAGTAATACTGTAGTTTCAATAATAACTTTATTATTTGTCTTTTGTGTTCCTATAATATAGGTATTGGTAATTTTTCTCCTCTTTCCTTTTCTCATATTGAGGGCAGCACCCTTCCTTCTCTCTTGAGATCAGGCTGTAAACCTTTGAGGACTCGGCCTAGGTCTGGTTCAGGGAATGTTATCTTAGAAAGTAGTTTTGATCAGAGTGTCACTGCAAAAGTAAAAGCTACTCATTAAGGTATAATAGTAGCTAAATCTCTCCCCCAGTGGCATTTCCTTACCATGCTACGTACATTTGTTGGGTTTATTTTAGTAGTATAACTTAATGAGTTTTTCTGTCTTGACCTCATGTAACTGGGGTTATATGCTATTTCATACATGTCTTTTTCCTTCACCTAACTAGGGGCCAGGCCCAGCCGCATCAGTGCTATCCTTGAATTCAATGAATGTGGATGCAGTGTGTGAGAAACTGAAGCAAATAGAAGGGCTGGACCAGAACATGCTGCCTCAGTACTGTGCAACAATCAAAAAGGTGAGGCTCACATTCACACGCACCTAGAGGAGAGGGGGGCTGCGGAAGACGGGGAGCCTCCCAAAGAGGAGCCGTCGGTGAAAGCAGGAGCCTTGCTGTTTGGTGTCTTCAGCTGCCAGTTTATCATCCTGTATTTTATAAATGGATAAAAGAAATTAGATGAGTTCCAGTGTTATTTTCTAAAATGACCTAACATAGCCGG
>PVLC010032917.1:0-17866 GCA_004027655.1 Graphiurus murinus | reverse complement strand
GCCCTCTTCAAGTAGCTGCAAGGTCTCTGGCCTGACTTCCAGGTCTTTGATCCACCTTGAGTTGACTCTTGTGCAGGGTGAGAAAGTGGGGTTTATTTCCATTTTCCTGCATATGGTTAACCAGTTTTGCCAACACCATTTGTTAAAGAGGCTATCTTTTTTCCAGTGTATGTTTTTGGCTCCTTTGTCAAAAATCAGTCGGCTGTAAGTCTGTGGGTCTGTTTCTGAGTCTTCTATTCTGCTCCATTGGTCTATGTGTCTGTTTTTGAGCCAATACCATGCTGTTTTTATTACTGTGGCTTTGTAGTAGAGTTTGAAGTCAGGTATTGTGCATGGTTCTTGTTGTTAAGAACTACTTTGGCTATCCTGGGCTTTTTGTTTTTCCAGATGAATTTAAGGACTGATTTTTCTATGTCTGTGAGGAGTGACCTTGGTAATTTCATGGGTATTGCATTGAATCTGTAAATCAGTTTTGGGAGGATGGCTATTTTGATGATATTTATTCTGCCTATCCAAGAGCATGGTATGTCCTTCCATCTTCTAAGGTCTTCCTCGATTTCTTTCTTCAACTTTTTATAGTTTTCCTTATAGAGGTCTTTTACCTCTTTGGTTAGGTTTATCCCTAAGTATTTTATTTTTCGATGGACTCAAGATGGCACCTGAGTGAAATGCCTTTACCTAGATACTGTGATTTCAAATCAAATTTGCCAAAAAACCCAGCTTCTTAACAGAAGGAAAAAGCAACAAAAAGGGGCGAAAGCTGAACCACAACAGAAGAGGTCTTGGAGAGCCTTCAGAAAATACAGGAGACCAACAAACAGAGGCCCCCTGTGAGCGTGAGCTCCAAGCGGGCCCCAAGCAGACCCCGAGTGGTCTGCAGGCCCGAGCGGGCTGCAGATTTGACGGAACCGGGACCTGGAACTGAGAACTACAGGCGCCTCGGGGGGGATCCAGCGAACAGGCGTGGCATGCCACATCCACGCAGGCAGGGAACTCCTTTTTTTTTTTTTTTTTTAAATTTCTTCCTGGTTTGGATTGCAGTGTTTCTTCCCATTTCTTGTAAGGAATTTTATTTTGCTGGCTGAAAGAACCTAAACAGAATCTTAAAATTAGCAAATGAATAGAATTACAAATGCAAATGACAAATGTCTTGAACACAGTCTTCTTTATGCTTCTTTTTTTTTTTCTTTTCATACATACCTAGTAAGCTCTGAAATAGAAAGATGCAGGATGGTGACTCAAAAGTAAGGGAATTGTGCGACTATAAACATACTATGCACACCTTAAGGGAAATTTTTCCTATAATGACAGGATAAAATATGTCTTTCCACAAGAACTCTATTGACAACCATCTGTTTTTTATATTGAAGTGGTTGCAAAGCTTACTAACTTTTAATAAACCAGTAGGATCTTAAATGTAAAAAATCATAAGGATTTAGAAACAATTGAGAGGCATTCTTTTTACAATCTGTCTTCTATGAACTCTAGTATTATTGATCCAGAGTACAATTTAGGAGGATAGAGTGGTGTCTTGCAGAGGTTTTCTGATTAAGCACATTTGTTCCACTTGTTTTTCACTTAGTGAAGAGCATAAGCACTGGAGAATTAAGAGGTTTGTCAAATGTTTTACAGTGGGCTAGGGTCATGCCATGAGCTTTATACATGAGTAATAATACCAACTCTTTCTAGGATGTAAAATGAGTGGTACTTTCCTAGATAAAGGTTTCTACTTGTAGTGAAAACCTCCTTTAGAGAACATTTGTTGCTTTGGGCTTCTCAGTATCCTTCAACATTAGTTCAGGTAACAACATTCTGATTCAATTTGGAGAAATGGCTGTTCACTCTGAGTCCTTGAAGTTTGAATAAAGGCTGTTACCCCATCTTTGAGCTCCAGATATGTGATTCAGGCATAGCCAATGGATTAGTTATTCTCTTGACCTAGTGATGGTCTGAGATTGAACTGATACTAGCAAGGATGACATGAGCTTGGAAGAAGCAGAGGACACAGTATGGAATCCTATAATAAAGTCAACAGGAAAGAAGGAGCAGAATGATGCAGAAATGTCAAATCCTGATGACATTACTTAGGCCCTTTGGATCAAGCATTGCTGATGATAAACTTTACTTGGACTTTCCAGTTTATGTGCATCAGTGAATTCCTCTCTTTTGAGCAAGCAATAAAAGTGGATCAAAACATCAGAGCTTAACTTGGCTCAAATCCCAGGTTACCTTCTAGTACTTTCTTCTATTTACTTAAGCTCATTTGATTTTTTGATGGTTGTCAATAGAGTTCTTGTGGAAACACATATTTTATCCTGTCATTATAGGAAAAATTTCCCTTACGGTGTGCATAGTATGTTTATAGCCACACAATTCACAATTGTCAAACTATGGAACTAGCCAAGATGTCCGTCAACAGATGAATGGATTACAAAACTATGGGATATGTACACAATGGAATTTTACTCAGCTATAAAGAAGAACAAAATCATGTCATTTTCAGGGAAATGGACAGAACTGGAAAACATTATGCTAAGTGAGATTAATCAGTCACAAAAAGTAAAAAATCTTATGCTCTCCCTAATATGCGGAAGCTAGGGAGAAAGTGGGACATAAGAGGGACTCTAGAAGAAGAAAAAGAAACCTTAGATAAGCAAAGAAGGTGACTTAACTGAATATGATGTGGGGGGGATCCTAATGCACATGATGTACTTTCACAAACATATCAAAGTCAATCACTAAACTAAACTTGAGAAGGAGGCGGGGGAATGGGATGCGAATTGGGGAAGGGTTAAATGAGAAATGTGTGCAAGTATGCCTTTATTTACCAGTTTGTACCTAACAAAGATGTATGATTACAATGCACCAATGGAAAAAAAATATCAGATTCTAATTTCTTGAATCTGAAATCTTATTTTATTTCAAAGAGGGGTCTTTTCAGATGTGATAAAGTGAAGGATCTTGGGGTGAGGAGATTATCATGGATTATCCAGGCAAGCTATAAAGACTTTCACAGATATCTTTATAAAAGACAGAACAAGATTACAGAGAACAGGAAAATATAGTATGACCATGGAGACAGGATTGGCACCAGGCAGCCATTAGCTAAGAATTGCTGGCAGCATCAGAAGCTGGAAGAGGCCAGGGAGGGATTTGCCTCCAGACCCTCTGAAAGAGAGCAGCCCTCCTGCACCTGGATTTTGGAATGAAGGCATCCAGAATTGTGAGAGAAAAAGAAGTTTCTGTTCTTTTAAGTCAACATGTTTCTGGTAATTTGTTACCATGGGTATAGAAAACTAATATAATGTATTTTCAAAAGTAAGCTTGAATTCCAGACATCATTTTTCTAAAATATTTTTCCTTGATTGAGATGAATATCTATGATCAGTAGGCCAATTGTTTCTCCTTTAATTTTTCCAGTCATGTTTTTGTTGGGTAGCTGTGTTGAGCTCCTCCTTTAACCAATGTCCTTGCCCTCATGGAATGATCAGGTTAGCAGAAATTACTCTCTCTCTCTTTTCTTGCTAAAAAATGTAGATATTTCAGGGGTTTGGGAAAGGAGGTAAGGGTCAGGGTTATTAAAGTAACATCACATTATCTGAGTTGGGAACCAGTTGAATTGAGAAGACACAGGAACTAACTAAATGAAGATCAACATGTTCATTTTATAATGGAGAAAGCAATGAGGGAGTGGCTCTGGATAAGTGACTTCATGGCTTATCAGTCCTTTCCCAGAATAAACTCACTTTCTCAAATACAGACAGGAAGGGCTTTTACTCTCACTAACCAGAGTCATGAGCCTTTCTACTGGACTATTTTTTTTCCTCCTGAATCTCTGGAACAAGGGAAAGTATATACATATCCACATGCTCCTCGATGATATAAATTCAGATCTCTAAAGGCCACCATGTTCCCAAATACTTGCAAGCACTGGGGATTCGCCTATAATTTGATGTTTATATACATTTCGGAGGGCTTTGGAAAGGAAAAGCCATAAATTGGTTATTGAGGTAATTAAATCTTTACAGAATGGCACATAAATTTCCTACTGGTAATATTAGACTCTTTGGGACATTGAAAAATGTGAGCCATGGAATACTTCGTTCCTCTCAGTGAATTATATGCAACCATAGAACCTATAATTACTTTTGCCCTACTCTGTAGAAGTTGGTCAACCCCACCCATTAACATGTGTATTATTTTAACCTTTTTCAGGCTCATATCTGATCATTAACTACTAGTAAGTGAATCAAGCATAGTTAACTTTAAACATTTGAGGCTAAACTTACTAAGATTTCAGTTGTCTTTATGGGATAATACTGTGGTGAGAATTTTATATGCTCTATAAAAGAAATAAACAGAGGCTAAGTTAATTGACTTCCCCTTTTACTAAGTTTATTATGGGGTTCTATAATATAAGAAAAAAAAAATCAAAAGGTGTTTTTCCTATCATGGTTCTCCAAAATATGAACTTTATCTGCAACTTTTGACCACCAAAGTTCCTCCCTACCAGGTAATTTCAAAGCCATAGTAGCTATGGTTAGAATGGGGGGGGGGCAGTGAGGTACCAATATAGCCAGTTAAGTTGAGCTTTTTAGCAGATTTTGTAGTTAGCTATGGCTTGGGGGATAAAATCACATGGGACAGACAACCCCAAACAAATTATCTCCTTATGAGGAAGGGGATCAGATAGGAAAAAGCAAGTTCTATTTTATTAAGCAAAAATGTTCTTGAATCTATAATAACATAGGTTTTAGTCTCTATATTTTTATACTTTATTTTAGTAGAAAATCAGTAGAAGATAGTCCTACTACAACTAGCTAATAATGGTTGTTTTTATAATTATCATTACTATTATCCAGCTTTGGCAGGCCAGTATGTTTATAAACTTCTTGCCATTTCCTCATGATGAAACCATTTATTTATACTCTCACCTATAGTTAGTTTGAATCTGAACATAATAGGGTGAGGTTTTTAAAATATTAAAGTAACTGCCACTTTAAAAATACTTAAAAACCCCTCTTCAGACCTTAGAAGATGGAAAGATCTCCCATGTCCTTGGATAGCAGATTAAATGTAAAAATGGGCCTATTATTAAAAGTGATGTATAGATTCAATATAAGACCTATCAAAATATCAATGTCATTCTTCACAGAACTAGAAAAAACATTCCAAAAATTTATACAGAAAAGCAAAAGACCCAGAATAGCCAAAAAAAAAAAAAAATTCTGAGAAATAAGAATCATGCTAGAGGCATCAGACTACCTGATTTGAATTATGCTACAGAGCTACAATAGCAAAAACAGCATGATACTGGCACAAAAACAGACACATAAACCAATGGGATGCAGTAGAAGAAATAGAAAAAAATCCTCACACTTAGAGCTGGTTGATTTCTTTCACAAAGAAGCCAAAAACATATGATGGGGCAAAAGCAGTCTTTTAACCAGTGGTACTGGGAAAACTAGATATTCATATGCAGAAGAAATGAAATTAGATCTCAATCTCTCACACAAGAAATAGCTCAAGATGGGTTAAAGACCTAGAAATTAGACTAGAAACTTTGCAAATACTAGAAGAAGGCATAGGACCAACTCTTCAACATATAAGCACTGGTAGAGACTTCCTCACTAAGACTCCCAAAGCTCACAAAATAAAACTAAGAATCCATAAATGGGATGGTATCAATTTGACAAAAATCTGTACAGCAAAGGAAACCATCAAGTGCTTGAAGAGAGCATACAGAATGGGAGAACACCTTTGCCAGCTATTTCTATGATAGAGGACTAATATGTGGAACATATAAAAACCACAAAAAACTTAACACTAAAAACCCCACAAACAACCTAATAAAAATGGGCAATTGAACTGAACAGGTACTTCTCAAAAGAAGAAATGCAAATGGCCAATAAATATATGAAAAAATGTTCAGCATCATTAACAACCAGCAAAATGCAAATCAAAACTGAAATTCCATCTAACTCCAGTTAGAATGGCAGTCATCAAGAACACAACTAATAATAAATGCTGGTGAGGATGTGGGGAAATGGGAATTGCAGTACCGCACTGTTGGTGGTACTGCAAATTAGCATAGCCACTATGGAGATTAGTATGGAGGTTCTTCCAAAGGCTAGGAATGGATCCTGGCTATACCACTCCTTGGCATCTTTCCAAAAGTATTAAAATTAGAATATTATAGTGATACTTCAAGATTTGAAGAGAGTGTTTCTAGCAGCACAATTTACAATAGCCAAGTTATGGAACCAACCTAGGTGTCATCAATAGGTGAATGATCAATGAAAATGTGTATATACATGATCATATTTTACTCAGCCATAAAGAACAAAATTATGTCATTTGTAGGAAAATGGAAGGAACTTGAGACTATTATGCTAAGTGAGATCAGTCAGGCTCAGGAAGTCAAGGGCTGTATCATTTCTCTCATATGTGGAAACTAGAGAGAAAATAGGAAACATAAGGGACTTCAGGTAAGTGAGGAGAGAGACCCATAGAATAGTGGAAGGGGAGAGGAGGAGGGAGGGGAAAAAGAAGAACTGATGACAGAAACAATTCAAATTAATGCTGTGCCCATGTACGAAGGTATTACTTCCAATCTCACTGTTATATACTGGCAGACGGCGGGGGGTGTAGCAGGAAGAGAAACATAGCAAGACCTTTGTGAATGTTTGTATGATTCAGAACCTCATTATGATGGATGATGACAATGAAACAATACAAAATTAAAAATAAAAACCCTTCCTTATAGTGCTGTACTCCAGGGGCACTGATGAAACAGGCACTGTTAAGGACTGCTTGGACATAGCTTCATGAGACAGCAACACTTTTCTAAAATGTGTAGGACGAGATTCTTATTACCATTTTTGAGAGATGTTAGGCATTTTTTTTGTATCTCCAAGAGCATCTTTTATCAGATTGTGTTTCCTGTGTACTGATCTGCATTCCCTTTTAGAAAATAATCCTTTATAGGGCAGGGACTTCTCCATCTTGTTTGCATTCATATCTCAGTGGCTACTTAGCAGAATGAAAAAGCTCACTGAGAATCTGAAAGATATTCTAGAAATGATCACTGAATGATGACGCTAAAGGAGCTTAAGTGTGTGTTTAAATTTCTGAATAGGTTTAAGTAAACCAGGTGGCTTTCACACTGTTCTGTGTATGATGGAGGAGATACTCCTGTTTTAGAATGCTGATCCCTGAGTTACATGTTTAAAGGAGCGTGTGTGTGTGTGTGTGTGTGTGTGTGTGTGTGTGTGTAGCAACATTAATAGTATGACAGTTATTGTGCAGAATAGAGAGATCTATCCTAATCACTGTCCAGTATAAAACAGCTGTTGCCTGAGCTATTGAGTGCCCAAGGTAGTTACTCATTTTTCTGGCCTGCATAGATGCTTCCAAAATGATTCTGTCACAGCATGTGTTTTCTGGCATTTCCTCTGAACACTGGGAAACCTGGAGCCAAGGATCTATTAGTGCCTGAAGTGTGGAGTGTGAGACATTGATCATCCCTTCTCCGAGTTGGCACTGCTCTGAAACAGCCTGAGAACCAGGGGAACAAGCCCACTGCCAAGTCCTTCTGGTTTTGATCCCATTGCACTTAATGAATCAAAACATTATTTTAGAGACACTTTATTTTTTAACTCTTCCAGAAGTCTAGTAAGTACTTTGTACTTAGTGAAGATGGATCAAAATAGCATTCTGTGTAGTTGTGGTAGAGATATTAATAAAGACATGTAATGTGTCATCACATGTCTAATAGGTGCTCATGCGTGTTTCCAGTGCAATTGAGTTTCTACCAGTTTCTGGTTTCCAACTATACTTAACCACTAAGTTCAACATTCAAAAATAGATTGAAGTATCTGGTTATAACCCTATAAGTTAATGATTTGTGCTTTCTTATTTCTTCATGAAAGTTTGAAAATATATCGGCAAACTGATTTTTGGTTTAAAAAGCTGAAAATGCTTCCATTGTGTTGTTAGAAGCCAATTAATGGAGAATAGAACATATTGGCTAAAATATCATATATTGAACATGTACTACTTTATCAAGCACTTCAGCCGTACATTATCAAAACCTCACAAAATATGCATATTATTACCTGCATTTTGAAGACAGAACATAGGCTCAGAAAGACATATGTCCAAGATGTCACCAATGATAAATAGCAGAAACAGGATTTGAAGTCTTTCTAAATCTAAAGTTTACACTCTTTCAACTCATACAGCTTGCTGCATCTTTTCTTGATGGGATTGAGTGTGTCAGGGTTCTTGAAATGAGGGTCTCCCAAATGCTTTGTGTGTATAGAAGTGATAGGTTTTTTTTCCCCCCCTAAATCATTGTATGACCTTGAACAAATTATTTTTCTTCTGTGCATCTCAGTTTGCCTCAGGAAACTGATACAATCCTTTCTGCTTTGGAGGCTATTTTATTTTCATAAATAACTATGAGCTTTCAGAAGAAAGGTGACATTTAAAGTGCCTGATATCATTCTTAGATAATGAAAACTACCCATTGTCAGCTTTGTGTTACAGCAATTGAATGCTTTCCTGGTTCTTCCAAAGTGTTCCCAAGTGGCAGAGTTATTTTCATAGAAGCAGCCTGTGGATGAAGGGAAAGAATGGCATGGAGTGGTGACAGGTAATTCAGCACAGATTGCAAGTACTGGCCAGTAGTGAAATATTTGAGTACAGCTGCTGCTTCTACTTTCCTATCTGAGCAGAGCCACAAAGAACTGATACATTTCCAAAACTTCATGAGAAAAGAAATGACATCTTAGGGGAATATTGTGCTATGGATTGGAGAGCTCAAGAAATCCCAGGAAACAAATACATTTTTGCTAGTAAACAATGAAAAAAAGAGCTAGTGTTATACAGATATTTTGCAGGTTAGAATATTAGCTTTGGGATGAGCTTTGACAGTCACTTTGTTTTTCCTTTTTATTGTGAAAATGATGACTTTTTCTACATCCACCTGGAGAGTCCTTTCTAACAGTACTACATTTATTAATGGGAGCACAGACGGTTCCTTGAATAGGAGGAACAGCAAGAATATGGGGATAGATTGACTGTTCCTGAAAAAGATGCGAGAGCATGATCGCCTTGCTGGGCAACAATAACGAAGTCCCCCAAATGGCTATAAAGGTTATTTTGGCGTTCCTACACAGTTTCTTAGATAAAATTGCTCTGTAAGTTAGAACTTAGCAAAGACACTCTATGTTTAGAACCCTAGGACCCAGTGCTATGCCTTGGATTTATATTTCCCAAGGAATTTCTTTGCTTGGTTTTTAGGTGAAGCCTTATTTCAATTTGTACATAGGATGTTTGCCTTGTTTAAGAAAACAAGACAACAATAACTGGAATTCCAGTTTACTCATATCTACTTTTTGCAATTGATTTTTTTTTTACTTTATAAGCATAATTGCATTTAGAAAGAGTTTTATCACATTAGCTATAAAATCAAATGAGTGTATAACTTTTCTAGTCAATTATTTTCTACAGAAATTTAAATAGCGCAGATCATTAGATTTGGATCATTCTTCCAGCACTGTTAGCCTCAACCTGTTGATTTTCACAGTTACAAGTGATTGCATTCTTGTTGTTGGCCACTGAATTTTATTTTCTTGAATCTGGAGTACATTTCTTATCTTCCTTATTCCTGTGTTTGTAGCCCTGGAATAAACGTTACTTCCAGACAAAAATGTTTGTCTTTGCTGTGTAAGGTGAGTTACAAGAAGCCTTGCATTTTTGCTTCTGTATCGTGAACATAGTCAGAATGATGATCAGTTCATGGATGATAATAGGAATCTAATTAAATGTGCCACACTTAATAAACTCTCGGCATCTGCTTGAAAAGAATCTGGGATTTGGGACTAAAGATCAATTATCAAGGTCTGGTTCTTTTGTTGCTTGTTCCTGGCTAAATCATTCAATATATGGGATGATCAGTTTTCTATTTTGTTAAATGATGATGATAAAAATGACTGCTGAGTATATTGCTTTAAGGACCAAATTATATTTGTGGGTAAAAACACAATACAAACTGTAAAATACTTGACATATTATTGATGGTAAGTTGAAGGACACCTGAGAGCATATTCACTCATATAGGAAAGCTGGTGGCCCTATATCCAGGTAAAGCAGATACATAGCGCTTTTTTAAGAAGAGAATTTTCTTGGAAATATACATAGGCTGCATGTGCTGTCTTTCTTTACTTTCCTTCAGCCAACAGATTGTGTTTAAACATTAATCTTGGTAGAGAATCTAAGGTTAAGTATGCTATATTTACCTGGCATTTATTTGAAAACTAATGTTCTAGTTTTATGTAACCATGTTCAAGCTATGTTGATATCCAAGTAGAGCATGTGGCTTCAAAATTTAGTGTATCTTGTGGCTTTATAGAGTTAATAAAACCTTAACTACTTAATAAAATGCCAGGGAACAACTGTGACAAATGTTTTGGCAATCAAATATAGTGGGAAATAAGGCTTTCAGCAGAAGTGTCAATTAGGAATGTGGCCAGGCTTCATCCTCTATTTCACCTTGGTTCTGATTTTGCAACAAGTCAGAGTCACAAAACTAGTCATATTTACAGCCTCCAGCTTTGTGATTGGCTGCAAATGAGTCAGATTCCTGTTCTGTCTGGTGGTTAATACCATTGGCAAGTCTGTGTCAATAAACAACAAGAAGACTGCCAAATCCATTTGAGGACAAACAACATATCATGATCTGGCGAGCATCATTTGTCCTTTTATGTGGACTTATTTTTAGGCATGGGAAATATATGACCCCCCACTGCAAGGTGAGAAAATGTGTTAAGGTGTTTGAGATATTTTACCTAAAACAAATAATGGCATAAAATATGAGGAAATTTAAGAGTTGGTGAGAAAACAAAGAAATAATCATGCACAAATAGCTGTTTACCTCACTTGAAAATGATCCTAATCAAGAATTTGCATTTCATTTCTTTAAAAGCTTTTTCTGTTAGTGATAATATCCCTATCCCTATTTCTCAAAAGGCAATTATCACATAAAATGGTTCATAATAGAAGTGTTATTGCTTTCCTGGTGTTCAGCATATAGGACTTTTATTGGTATACTTGTCTTTTTTTATTTTTTCTAAGCACCTGCCATTATATTTACATTCTAACAAAATATAGTAGAGGTGGCACTTAAATCTCCAAGTTCTGTATACCATCCTAAGCAATTTTATGATATTTAAAAAATCTCTACCTGTTTTTTTATAATAATTTCAAGTACAATTAAGGCATAGAAGTATAACTTGTAAAGTTTCAACAAAGAAAATATATTTTCAATTTTTCTGAGCAATTATAACTTGCTTTATAAGTGTGGCAGATCTTGGATTAGTTCAGGGTCAGATGAACCTTAGAGGTGAGACTGTAAGATGTTGGTTTTGAATGGAAGAAAAATTCTGACTGTGTAAAAGTAAAGAAGAAGGGGGGTGCAGTACTGGCATTTTTCATCAATAATAATGTTGAGTGGTTGGCAGGGTGGGACGTTCATGGTACTACAATGAATTACCTAATAGGTGAAAATTTGTGAGAACCAGGATTAAGGAAGATCATTCCTGCTTCTAATTTAAGTATAGGACTGTGATTTATTCTGCCAATAAAATGTAATCAAATACATATGAGATGCCCTAATTTCTATTCATAAAACAATTGTACATTTACAATTAGTGTGGCATCTAATTGTAAGCATCTTTGCAGGAGCCATGAAGGGATTGTTATTTCCCCTTATTTACAAGCTGAAAAGTTAGCAGTGACACATTTTCATGGATTCAGGCAAAAGACACAGAATAAGGACTTTTCAGAGACAAGGATCTTATTACTTACAGCACAACATGCAGGTTAAGCTTTACATCCATATCAACTCTTCCCAAGTCGTCTTGGGAGCAGTGCAGAGGGGCTCAGGGAAATGCTGCACACATAGTAGATTTGTGTTACTGCCAAGAGTTCTGGGCTTGGGAAATCTACTGCTTTTTGAGTAAGCTTGCTCATTCATCCAGGCCCCTGCCTGCATATACAACCTTGAGAAAACACCTAGGTCAAGAGCAAAGAGTAATTAGAGCCTTGCATGTTTGGCATAACCAGGACGATTGTCAGGGATGCTCTGATCCATGATGGACATGCTGCCTCTTCCAACATTAAGGAACTCAGACAATTATCTAGTAACATGCATACTATGCACATATATTTGTAGTTTCAAAGCATTGTGGTTCCACTTTTTAGTAAATGAGAAAGTTGAGGCTTAGTGTGATTAAATAAGAATCTAAAACCACAAATCAATGGCACAGCATGTACCACAACACAGTATTCTTAATTCATAGCTTGATGTTATTATCACTAGATAGTTTTGCATTACTGCTAAAGAATTTTTTAGGTCATAATAGCTCCATGTGTTAGTGAGAGCTTTTGCCATTATTTATAGTCATATACTGACTCCTGTTTGCTCCTCTTTTGTGGCATTTTGAATCTGTCAATCCACTGAGTTTCTACATTTCTTCCTCCCTTTAGTTTAGAAAAATTTATGTATTTCGAAAGGTCTGTAGCTTTCACAAAATTCTAGGAAATAGGGTCAAGACAATGAAATTGCCTGTTATCATAGAATTGCAGAGTTGTAGAGATGAAGTGTACAATAAACACAATTTAGTTCATCCACCCCACTTCCATTTACTAGTAAGAAAGCAGAAATCCAGGAAATCTCAGTAAATTTCCACTGAAGGACACTGGTCTTATTAGTGGTAAATAAGATCAGAAGCCAGGTTGTGTGTATGTGTGTGTGCGTGTGTGTGTGAGCATGCATGCGTGCTCACATCTGTGTGTGTAAAATTCAGTGGTTTTATCGCTATAATACATTGAATTCTGATTCAAAGATATTGGCAAAAACTTAATGTATTCACATTTGTATGTTTTGAAGTTCTGTTTAGTAACAGTAGTACCTCTGTTTTCCATGTACAGTATTAATAATCTAGCTATCAAAATGATAACCTTTTAAATTACAGGTAACAACTCAAATGTTTTCCTAAGATTAGCAGATAAAAATGTTAAATAGCTGTTGTGTTTAATGGAAGGAATGAAGTCTATAGCAAATTAGAGAAAGCACAGTCATCTAGACATACTCTGATCATATATACATACACACGCACACACACACACACACACACACACACACACATATATATGTATAATTTTGAGGGGAGGTACTACAGATTGAACCCAGGGCTTCATGCATACTAGGCAAATGCTGTACCATTGATCTACATCCTAGTCCTTTTCATTTAATTTTTAAATGTATACGAATTTGATATAGCAGCATCTTACAAATTTGCCCAAGGTGGGCTCAAAGTTTGAATCCTCCTATCTCAGGCTCCCAGGTAGGTGGTATTATAGGCATGTGCCACAGCACCTGGTTTCAGTGTTTTTCTTGAAAACTGTACAGCCCTAAATCCGTGTCTGCCTGTGAATTTGGCCCTCCTGCTGCAATTTTGCAATACCTGACTTGAGTAATGTGGTTTAAAATATTTCCTATAAATGTGAATTTATCATATAGACTTTTAGAGCTAAATGAGATATTAGTTGTTAGCTTCTCTAGCCCATCATTACCCGGAAAGGGAAATAAAAGAGATTCAGTGACTTGCCCTAGTTCACAAAGATAGCCTGCCATACCAACTGTAACTAGAATCAGATTTGCATATTCCTAGTCTTCTTTTCTTTCTATTTCATCATGAAACACTTTAAAAAGAATAATCTTTTTTGCATGCTTGTTCACGGCCGGCCTCAGCTACTTACTTAGTGAGGCCCTCTGAAACTTAGTGAGACCCTGTTTCAACATAAAGAATAAAAATAGGGCTGGGGGTGTAGCTCAGAGGTAGAATGCTCCTGGATTCCATTCCCAGTACCACACACACACAAAAATAGTCTATTTTGTAATGAAAATCAATAGGAAAATCAGATTTGAGATGTAGGAATGTATTTTGTATATCACTTCTTAAGAATAGATCAATATATATTGAGTGTTTTATCAAGTGGCCATGCTAAGTGACACAGGGCATACAAAGCTCTACAAGATACTTTTGTTTCTCTCTGTCCTCTGATTATGGAAGTCAAAACTAATAGAGGAGAGTAACTAAATGCTAGAGTACTTGGCATTGACTTTAAATGTAATAAGACTTAAAAAAATATTGGTAATTTGAAGGCCTCAATTCTCCATATTCCAGCATTATTTTTAGCAGAATATTTTAAAATACCCTCTCTCATGGCCAAATGAATGTTACAATATTTGCTGGAGCATGCCAATTCTAGATTTATGTGTGTGCATGTATATGTGTGTTAGAGAGATACTTGCTGGAGACCAGCCCTTGAGGCATTGGGGTCGGGGGTCCCTGGATAGGCGTGGATTGAGATGAGGTCGCGAGAATACGCTCAGACCGCATATCTGTTTATTGCTTGTAGGTAGCTGTTTTTTATACTATCTTTTTTGCAGTGAGGCATATAGAACAGGAATTTTTACTGTCTTGTTTTTCTAAAGGTTGAGTAGGTACATCTTTAACTAGAAAAGCCATTTCCCATGGTATTTATGGGATTAAGAAAATGGTAAAGGTTACAAAATACAACATGTATATAAAGATTCTTTTAGTTCAAAGCAGTGTTAAAAGTTAACAACGAATAGTCTCTATTCATTAGTTTAAATCTTTACTATTTAGCTCCTTTAAGCAGTGTTCTTATCTTTTTCTCAGGCAGCTAGAGAGTTAATGTATCCTGTGAAATTTCAGGGGGACAAAGTAGAAGTGAGTAAAGATTTTCTGTCTTAAAGCCTTCTTTACTTATAGATAAAATAGTACACCTAAGTCTCTTTGGCTTATTTATTTTGTTTCTATACCGGTGTGCTGAGAGGAAAGATAAAGCTGTTTAGTAACTAAGCTTGCAAAGCCCGTTTCCTGACTAATGTTTGTATGTGGTTAATGAATTTCTTATGGGTTGTCTTGAGGCACTGCTTTTTCAGCTAATATTGAGGAATCATAATCCGTCCAGCCATCTTGTGTTTCTAAGAAATTTTCCTTTACAATTAGTGTGAAAGCAAAACCCAAAGTATCCAAAATTTCCAGAATATAACATAATGCAAAGTGGGATATGCCATTCATTCCTTCTCTTGGAATCGTCTGCCTTGCAGGACTCCAGCGGACTGAGCTTTGCTCAAGATCCAGCTATTAAGGAGCTGTGGCAGATACTGAGTTAAAATCTGTATTATTCGATCTACATGTTAAGTCAGAATTTTTGTCCATTGAATCTTAAATATTTTCTTGGCCCCTATTTTGAAGTTTATGGTAATTGCTGAAATGAATATGAAAGATATGCCAATTAAAGTTGTGGTGGGATGGAGAGATGTATCTACCCTCTGATACAGGTATTAAAGGAAACATAACTAGAAAAATACCACCCCCACAACTGTCCTGTATGACCTTTAATTTATGTTCTTTTTACTGCATTAAAGTTCTGTTTTAATACTCAATGATCTTGAAGTTAGGCCTTACTTTAATAGTTTTAACTTTGTAAGAAATTCCTCTCCCATTTCTGTGATGTTAGGATTCTCCATGGTGATGGAAGCATACACACACACATACGCACACCATATATATAGCCTATTTGTTTATAAATCCCATATATGAGATTTACTGTGGGAATCGGCCCATGAAATTTTGGAGGCTGAGAGGTCCCACCATATACAGTCTGCAAGCTTGCAAGCAAGAGAACCTGGAAAGGGAATGATGTAAGTCTGAGTAAACAGGCCTGAAACCCAGGTAGCCTATGATATAACTCCATATCTGAGGCCAGAGACCTGAGAATGCAAGGGCTGGGGGACATGGGGTGTGCTGGTGTAAGTTCCAGGGTCAAGAACCAAAAACTCTGATGTTTGAAGCCAGAAGATGAATATTCCAGCTCCAACAGAGAAAGAGAACTGTGCCTTTTTGTTCTGTTGTAGCCCTCAGTGGATAGTGCCTGCCCACCTTGGTGAGGATGGAACTTTGCTCAATTTACAGATTCAAATGCTCATTTCTTCTGGAAAAATACACTCACAGACATATCCAGAAATCATATTTTGTAGCTATATGCGCACCCCTTAGCCTAATCAAGTTGACATATGACATTAACCATCCCACTCATTTTGCAACTTGGTTGGAATCCTTAGTAGATTTCGCACTTCTACCTTTTTCTTCCTTTCTGTTTTTTATACTCAGTCTTCTTGTTCTGAGTGAACAAGAGTTCTGCAGAGATGTCTCTTCTTAAATATCTTGAAACAAATCATCATCTAGAGGTCAGTCAACTTTTTCTATAGAGCATAAGACAACCACTGCCTTTGCAGTCAGGAAGCTGACATGTGACAAGTAAACAGGTAGATGTGATTGTGTACCAGTAAAGCTTTACAAAGATAAGTGGTGGGCTGGATTAGACCCTGATTGGTTTGCTGTGCTAGTCAGCATTTTTTTTTAAATGTGGATAAGTTTATTTTGTCTTTTGGTTCCAGAGGTTTCTCTCCATGGTCACTTGTCACCATTGCCTTGGGCCTGTGGTGGCACGATACATCCTGACAGTGGGAGCATGTGGTGGAGGAGGTCTGTTCACTTCTTGATGGTGAGGAAGCAGAGATGAGGAAGAGCCCCTCAGTATCCTCCTCAAGGACATGCCCGGAATGATCTAATTTCCTTCCATTAGCCTCCACCTCCCAAAGGTTCTGCCACTTCCCTGTAGTGCCATATACTGGTGACAGAACCCTTAACACATGGGTCTTTGGGGAATGCTTCCAATCCATAGCATTTGCCATAGCATTTGTCAACCCTGCTCTAATTTATTGGTGTCATAATAGAAAATGTTTATTTGGAGATTGAGTGAGATAACACCTGACTGTTTATGAAGAAGCTCTTCTGATTATAATGTATAGTTCGTATTTGTTTTATAGTATATGAGATGTTAATAAGTTAGAATATAAATATAATTTATAGGTAAACAACTTAATATATAGGGTGATCTGCTCAAGTTTTTTTTTTTTTTTTTTTTTTTTTTTTTTTTTTTTTTTTTTTTTTTTTTTTTTTTTTTTTTTTTTTTTTTTTTTTTTTTTGTAGTGGTGGCAGTATGCAAACAAAGATTAGAAGAATGGGAGATTCTTGTCCCAACTTTTTAAACTTTTCACAAAGTCTGTGCATTAGAAAATATACACCTCCTGTGCTTATACAAAAGAAAGGCATTTTAAGCACAGGAAAGCTCAGGGAGCAATTTGTGTGGAGCTGTGAAATAGGGATAGGATTCTAAAGAATGCTAGGACCTTTTGAATTCTGTCTTTCATATTCTTTTTATTTTTTGAATGGTCTCAGTTACTAACTAGCTGACCACTAGTCTAATTTCCCTTTAGCACTAGTTATTTTCCTTTTAACATTCACAAGAATATTCTGAATTATTGCTAAGTTTTATCAAAATTAAATCTTATTTTATATAAGATATTCTCTAATTTTATTGATGGCTCAAATTGCCTATTTTACAGACTTTATGGCTTTGTGAATCCATGGAATCTGATAGGATGTTTGATACACAAAGGGAAACATGTTCATAACCAAATAAAAAGTAAACAAGACATAGTTGACTGAAGGCCATGTTGTTCCCCCTAGAGACCACAGTTAGTAGGCTTTGACCTACTGTCTAAACCAATACTTCCTGGCCTTTTTTTGGATGTTATGATAGTATTAGTTTTGCATTTGACTTTTTTTTTTTTTTTTTGTGGTACTGGGGATTGAACTCAGGGGCATTCTACCTCTGAGCTATACCCCAGGCCTATTTT
>PVLC010032916.1:0-17870 GCA_004027655.1 Graphiurus murinus | reverse complement strand
CGCTTGTAATCCCAGCATTCGGGAGGCTGAGACCGGAGGATCCGGGTTCGCGGCCAGCCTCAGCTACCTAGTGAGGCACTCCGCAACTTAGTGAGACCCGGTTTCAAAATAAAGAATAAAAATAGGGCTGGGGGTATAGCTCGGAGGTAGAATGCCCCTGAGTTCAATCCCCAGTACCGCAAAAAAAAAAAAAAAAAAAAGATCCAAACTATAGCACTTGTTTTGCTTCCAAATCAGTTCTGCCTCTGCTGGAGCTTCTTCAGCAAATTACTATTCTGCTTAAACTAGCTAGAGTGAATTCCGTGATTTTCAACCAAAATAATAATAATATTATTATTATTATTATTATATATTATTATATATATAATTATATATAATTATAATAATATTATTATTATATATAATTATATTATATATAATTATAATAATATTATTATTATATATAATTATATTATATATAATTATAATAATATTATTATTATTATTATTATATATATAATAATTATTATTATTATTATTGTCATCCTCTTCATCCTCTTCCTTCTCCTTTTCCTCTTCCTTCTTTTTTTTTTTTTGCAGTGCTGCTAGAGATTGAACCCAAGGCCTCATGTATACTGGGCAAATCACTGAGCTACATTCTTAACAGATAATATAGCCTAGGTCCTCAAGGCAGGGACAGAATCTCATTCATTTGTCTGTCACTAGTGTCTGGCAGAGTGTTGTGCATTTTTTAAGACAATCAATTATGTTGAATAAGTAAAAAAAAAAAAAATAGCTGCAGAAGCTGGATCTTGATTGGCCTCTCAAATCCTCTTTCTTTCAGTGATCATTTTAAAAGTATTATTTTTTAGATTAGACACACAGAGACATTGCTTCCCATAGCGACTCTCGAACTATGCTCTTTTGGAATACTGGCGACAATGGTTCCATTGCTAAAACTGAATCATAGTAAGTTTCTCTAAATATATAGACAGAATTTATTTAACACAAGGAATTTTATCAGTTTCAGGGTTTCTTGCAGCAACTTTTAAAAAACCGTGGCACCTGCTAGTGTTTTGTCAGCAAATGCAGCGGATAAGAAAATAATCCTGCAAGTAAGCAAATATGTTAGCGAAAACTTGAAACCGCTGGTCTGCTTAGTTCAACAGTTTCCACTTTCCTGTGCGTATTCTGCTCACTGGAGTTTTAGACTGCACACTTAACACAGCATCCCATTTTCTGCTAGTAAAGTTGTTCATAGCTCACATCATAGCGTCTAGCGATTCAACATTTTATTGAATAGACACGACTGACTTAGCCATTCTTGGCCGCCTAAACATTTTTAAGGACTGCTCTTCTAAGACCTTCCCAGCACCGTGCTCTCCTTCACTTATAGGTCAGATTGTGCATCCCCCACCAAAAAAACCTCGTATGCTGAAACTCTTAACTTTCAAAATGCACTATATTTGGAGATGGGCCTTTAAAGAGGATACTTAGTTAAAATGATGCCCCTCATGCACTCTTACTGGGGTCCTTAGCAGGAAGAGAGATTTGAACACAGAACGAGATACTGTTCCCATTCACAGGAAAGGCTCTGCGATGGCAGGGTGAGCGGACGCCATCCTCAAACCAACAGGGACCATGGAGAAAGCCGACCTGCTGGCACTTCCATTTTTCATTTATTTATTTATTTATTTATTTATTTATTTATTTATTTATTTATTTATTATTTTGGTCCTGGGGATTGAACCCAGGGACATTCTACCTCTGGGCTACATTCCCAACCCTATTTTGTTTTTGTTTTTGTTTTTTAACTTTGTAACAGGGCCTCAATATGTTGCTGAGGCTGCCCTCTAATTTGAGGGCCTCCTGTCTCAGCCTCCCAAGCACTGGGATTACAGGTGTGCCCACCCCCGGCCCAGCTTGGCACATCGATCCTGGGCTTCCAACCTCGTGGGGAGAAAATGAGGTTCTCTGGAGCCATGTAGTCCGTGGCACTTTGTTACGGCCACCAAAGCAGAACAAGACACCTTCCTGCTAGGCCCTGGCCTCAAATCGGAGCCTGCAGACACAAGCAAGGGGCCCGAGCAGAGGTTCTGATTGTCAGACTCCTCCCCAGCCAGTGCTCCCGCCTCCGCGTGGTCTCCACACCCCTGGCTGGGTAGGTAGAGGAACAAGTCTACCTGCTCTGGGGCACACACACCAGCACCCTCTATGCATCAGCAAGCACCCACCTCGCCACCCCCAGCAGAAAGCCGTCCCTTTCTACTCGGCCTGATGCCCTTCGTCTTGGGCTCTTTTCTGGCACAAATACCACTGGAAAGAGCGACCTTTAAATTCCATTAATGTGAACACGAGTCATCAGAGGCGCTGACGGCAGTGTCAGCCTGTACCAGACCCCTTCTGAAGAGCCCGGGGAAAGGAGGAGAGGAAGACGCTTGGGAGGAGATGGGAGGGGCTCAGACGGACTGTCTACCTCGGAGCTGTCTCTGAGCCTTGTGCTGGCTCCCCACCCCTTCCAGAGACAGCGGTTTCTAGGGACAAGACAGCATCTGAAAAGAAGCTCTCTGGGTGGTTCAGCCCCTGGAGGCTCCAGCCTTCCCTGCCAGGCCCTCCTCCCCATGGTTCCCCTCCCCGACGCCCACCAGCGGCTGGTGCACAGCTGCTCCAAGTTAGTGCTTGGTGTGTAGCAGAGGAGGAGGGTGGGGCACCCTGCTCTAACCAGGCCGACAGAAGAGGCATGTGGGACAGTGCGGGGCCTGGCTTTCTTTCAGTGGGGCAGTAAAGACAGAGAAAGAACAAACTTGGCCATGGCTTTAGAAGGCAGAGTGTAGCCGGGCGTGGCAGTGCACACCTGTAATAGCAGTACTTGGGAGGCTGAGAGAGGAGGATTGCAGGTTTGAGGCCAGCCTCACAACTCTCAGCAACTGCAAAAGACCCTGTTTCAAAATAAAAAATCAAAAAATAGGGTTGAGGGTGTAGCTCAGAGGTAGAATGCCCCTGGGTTTAATACCCTGTACTACACACACACACACACACACACACACACACACACTCACACAGTCACACACGTGCACACACATAAGGCAGAACTTCAATGCTGAGGATAAAAGGGAAGGGAGCAGGGATGGTGGGCTTCAAGGATCACTTAATTTCTGGCTTAGGTGGCCAGGTAGTCCAAGGGCCACTCTCTAGTAGCAGGGAGTCTAGGAGGAGTAAGTTTGGAGATTACTGTTGGTGTGCTTATTTTGTTTTTATTTTGTACCGGGAATTGAACCTAGGGGCATTCTGCCTCCAAGCTACACACCCAGCCCTTCTTATTTTTTTTATTTTTATTTTTAAACAGTCTTAATAGCCGGGCGTGGTGGCGCACGCTTGTAATCCCAGCATTTGGGAGGCTGAGACAGGAGGATCCTGGTTCGCGGCCAGCCTCAGCTACCTAGTGAGGTACTCTGCAACTTAGTGAGACCCTGTTTCAAACTAAAGAATAAAAAATAGGGCTGGGGGTGTAGCTCGGAGGTAAAATGCCCCTGGGTTCAATCCCCAGTACCAGAAAAAAAAGAAACAGAATCTTACTAAGTTGCTAAGGATCATGCTAAATAGCTGAAGCTGGCCTCAAACCTGCAATTCTCCTGTCTCAGTCTCCCAAATACTGCCATTACAGGTGTGCCACTGAAACACTAGGCTGATGGTTGGGTTTTTTTACTGGTGACTATCACGTTATGATGAATATATTTATGCATGTCTCTCTGGGACTGAACTGAATTCTCCTTGTGGGCAGAGTCGGTGTTATAGGCACATGTCTACAGTCTAGCCAGAGTGCGGAGCATTCATTCAGCCCTGACCGCTTCCTGTGAGCCTCCCACCTGTCCAGGACCGGATCTAGAATGACACAGGCCAGACCTGAACTGGCACTCAATATATGCTTATCGTCTTGGAAAAATATTTTAATGGGTGGTTAACTGCAATTTCTTCTTTTCTGTATTCTTGATTTTCTGACATGATGGCCTCGCTGACTCATCTCCAGGAAAGACTTATCTCCCAGGGACAGCCAGTTCTTAGAGGTAGCAAACCACTGGCCTTTAGCTTGCCTTTCACATGCAAACCAGTCAATCAAGAGGCCACGCCCCCCACTACCTCCTTTACTGAACCTGTCACCTCCTGCCCTAATCACCTGAGGGCCCTCTGAAATTATCTAGGGACAATCCCTATTCCCCAAAGCCCTCTGAAATTATTCAAACCAACCAACCAACCAACCCACCCACCCGCCCACACCAAGCCTACTTATCCTGCCTTGCCCATTCCTTCCCTTGAAAATCACAGTAGACATTCCCCAGCATTTCCCCTTCCTCCCCTTCTGCCTCCTGACCAACCTCAGTGCTTCCCATGGGGTCCCACGTGGCAAGCTGTGCCTCCTAGTGACCTGTGAGTATCAACTTCTTTCTTCGTGACAGTCATTTCTGTGTCTGTGTCTCACCGTACTTGATTAAAACAAATCATGGGTACATTTTTAAACAGATGGCTAAATATGAATAAGCATTCAGTAACTGTGAATTCACGACTGATCCCGTGTAAGCTGTGCAAAGCATGTCTTCGAAGGAGAGAAGGGAGGTGTTAGTTGTATCTATCATTATGTTAAAGCTGAATGGAAGATGGGCCAGCTCCACAGGCAAGCAGGCCCCAATCTCAGGTAAGATCCTGGACGTGGGGCAAGAATAAAGAGCAAAGAAAGTCAGGACGGCCTTCACGGTGTGCCTTGTGGAGCTTGCATAGGCTGGGAGAACCCAGGCCCACCCAGTCAACACTTGCTGCATCAAAGTCAAGAATCCTCTTTTTCAGAAATGACTTTATTAAAGCCACAGAAACCAACAGAACAAAGAGCTGAAGGAAACATCCCTCTTATGTTGTTGTGTCTTAATGGTGGCATCAGAAGCTCCCATTAATCCAGGATGATGAAATGAGATCATGGGCACAGAAAGCCTGTGGTCAGAACGTCTGTGAACACTCAACAAGTGAGCACAACAAGCAAGTGATACATGTTATTGCTGTTCTCTGTGATCGGTAAGCAGATTCTCTGAGTGGCTTTTCTAGTAAACAACCCTTGGATGACCAATTATCAAAAAGTCAATAAAATGAAATTCATTCAGCGTTATGGCTGGGCTATGGGTAATTTCATCTTCTTTGGGTGATTAGGAATACACTTTAAGACGATCTGGCTTCTGTTATGAACAACGCTGATTGTGTGTGTGTGTGTGTGTGTGTGTGTGTGTGTGTGTCTTTGTATGTGTGTTATAGGATCATTCTACCTGTCTCAGCCTCCCAAGTATTGGGATTATAGGTATATAGGTATATGCCACCATGTCCATTTTTTTTTAAGCTAATCTAATCTTGAAGCAATGCTATCAAGTCCTTCTATGCTAGGTATCTGAGAGCAATACGCAGAAAATGGGTGTCTCAGAGCTTTGCCCCAAACTGGATGTTGACTTTCCCCCTGCCCCACCCATCCATGGATCTACAAAACTGGGCATTTTAGATTTAGAAATAGAGTAACATAAATTATGATATCTGTTTCTTCACATTTTTCTCTGGGATTTTATATGCTCAAAGAGATGAACCCAAACACAAAGCCACATGATTCAAAGGAGTTCTGCCAAATCCACTTGCACAGTTTTGAGTTCCAGATATGGTGGTATATGAACCCAATAAACAATAGCCTTCCAGAGGCAAGAAGAAACAAAGTCTTACCTAGGGAGGTATAAAGTTAAAAAGTAGGGATGCTTAATCACCTGTTCTCAATCCCAGCAACCCTTAAAGGTTCTCTTGACTCTTTTCTCTGGCATCTAATAATGCCCCCCATGTAGCTACCAGAATGTGGATTTCGGCCATTTCAGATTGACCATTCCAAGGACAGGCAAGGACCAGGGAAGTGTGGACACATATAGAACCCACGGACACATCATCAGGAATCTCAGATACATCAGCCCTGGCTGCCTGACAACCTTGGCCAGAACCAGCACCGGGTCCCAGAGCAATAACTCTGCCTTGGTCCTGGCTGCCCACTCTTTTTTCCAATCCAGGCGATTGGCAAAACCTATGGAGCCGAGCCTGTGGATATAAATCCATCTCTACCACTGGCGTCTGTTCACAAGGATCAGTTCAGTATACTCAAATCCTCTTCTGAGGCTGGGCTCAAGCCACTACTATTAGGAGAAAGGTCAAGTTACTGGGAGTCGGAAGGATGGGTACCAAGATGTATCCTTGACTTCAATGATCTAACAGCCTAAATGGGAATAATTAGCATGCAGATGAAAAGATAATTAACAATGCCTGGTGGTGTCTGATGGAGGAAACTCACTCAGCCCAAGGTTATAGAAATACAGGAGCTGGGATGTCCCGGCAAAGCTCAGAGGAGGAGGCTGACCTTGAAAGCCGAGCAGGCTGCAGGCAACCACTGGGAAGGAATGAAGCAGGCCATGTGGGAAAGCACACGGGAAACCAAGGGGCCAATGCCTGTAGCTGTCCCCCTTCTGGTAAGAGCACAGCACGGTCGGTCCCAGGCATAGAACAAACATGAATGGCTCAAGTAATGCCACTCCTCAATCCCATACCCAAGAGACATGTGACCAGCATGTCATAGCGCTGAGGCTTGACACCGCACTTCAAGTGGCCACTAACAGTCCATCAGTAGCACTTGGGATGCAAATCGCTGCTCTCCTGGGAGAGAACGGAAGAAGCCTAGGCTGGGCAAGGAACTCTGGGGTTGGATGTGTTCACGGTACTCCTGGATCCAGGGGGCAAAGAGATGAGGTGGCTGCATCTCATTTCTGGAGTCAAAGGAATGTTGGCCCTGCGGGGCAGCCAGGCTGACACCCTTGCACTGTCAAAGGTACATGACCCTAGGCTTCTAATCTCTTCCCATTCTTCCAGAGGGGCCAGCAGTAGCTCACCCTCAAAGATGGCAATTCCCTGCCTTCCCTTCCTGCAAGCACGAACACTTCTCGACTGAGGGGTCAAGGCTGTCCCTCTGAGCCTGAGCTCAGAGGAATATGGCAGAAGTATCACTGAGCCAGTGATGGTCCTCACCTTTAGCAGGATTAGCAGATTTGCCTTCTCTCTCTTCAAAGCCCTGAGCTGCCATGTAACAATTTAGTGACTAAACTAGAGAGAGACCAAATGGAAAGTGAGAGGCCCCGTAATTACGACTATGAGAGAGAGAGAGAGAGAGAAAAAGAGGCTCAGTCTCCCCAGCCACAGGTCCCCCCTGAACTCAGCCTTTCTGCCCCTCCCTGCCAAGGCCTCTGACCTGAGAGCAAAGTCTTCCTGGACCCTCTGGATCAGCCACCCGAGTCCAGGCCACATCAAGTAGAAAACTGCCCAGCCAAAGTCTGCCCAAATTCCTGGCCCAGTAAAATCGTGAGCAATAAAAAGACTTCCTTTAATCCACTAGGTTTGGGATGGATTATCTGGCAGCAATGGATAACCAGGGTTAGCTGTGTGGCAGCCCCGCCCACTCCAAGGGCAATGGCAAGTACTTCTCAGGCTCTGGTTTCTTAAGCTGACCCGTGCAAGTCCCCAGGACAAGCCAGGAACCTGCTTTCTGGACCAAGACGCCACACCGCAGATCACCCACGGCCTTGACTTCAACTCAGTGCCAACTCTTCTCCTTTAAGTTGACATGCGCAATTTCCCAAGAACCCAAGTTAATTACTGACTTCAAGACTCAAAGGTTCCAAGTATTGTCTATTTGCTATTTCTATTTTTAAGGGATACAAAGGGCAAACGTCTCTTCCTTCTGGGGCTGGTGCCTTTGAGAGCAGCAGCCAGCGTGTGGGCTACGAACTGTAGAGTACATTGCTTCAGCCCAGGAAGAAAAGCCTAACACCCCCCTGCTTCAGCCAGGGGCTCGTGGAGGATGTGCCTGGGCTGCTCTAACTCAGTGTAGCGCTAAAGCTCACAGGGTACAACATTCTTGTTTTGTATATGAAAGCACTAAGACTTTTACATGAGACATGATTAGTTCAGGGTCAAAGAGGAAGACGGTAAGGAACAAAGCCAGACACCCACCTCGAGCCACTTTTAGGGAGCAATCTGCCTCTGGTCTCTACTTCCCTGTATGGACATATGGAGGCCGGCAGCTCCAGGGAAATGCTGGCTTTGCGCGCGCTCTGGTTTGTGTGTGTTCTTTGGGGTCCCCTGGCTTAAGGTGTGTATATACTGTCAAGCACGGGCTTGCTCCTGCTCTTGGGTCTTGCTTGGGCTTGAATGCCAGGTGTGTCCTCTGAAGGTCCACATGTAAAGGCTCGGCCATGGGGTGATGGTATTGGGAGGTGTTGTGGGCCTTTAAGAGATGGAGCCTAGTAGGAGGTTCACTGGTCACTGGGGGCATGCCCTCAAAGGGGACTGTGGGATGCCGGCCTCTCAACCTCTCTCTGCATCACTGAGATGTGACTGTTTGATCTGACATACACCTGCTATTGCCATTTGGCACTCTCACCAGAAGCCCAAACCAAATGGAGCCACTGGATCTCAGATTCAAGCCTCCAAAATCGTGAGCCAAACAAACCAATTCTCTTTGTTAGATGCCTCGGGTATTTTGTTGTAGTAACATAAAACTGAACAATACAGGTCCCTACATGAGAGCTCAATGAACACCTCATCCTAGGCAAAAGCAAAAAGACCATCTCCTTTATTTTAAACTCTTCTTCCCACCCTCTGCATGCACACACACACACACATACACACACACACACACACACACACACACACACACACATACACATACCACACACAGTAGCTCAGGGTACAGTACATTTTCTGGTTTAGTGGTGTGCATGTGGACTTTCTGCCCTTTAATTAGATTGGATTGCATATTCTGGTGCAAAGCCACAGGGATGAGCCTCGCTGGTTTTGTTTTAGCAAAAAGGGGAGGCCAGATTCTCTACCAAGATCCACTCACCAATAAGCTTCCTGCATGGACCCTGGCTTCTGGACAAGCGTGGAGCTCCTCTGAGCCTGGCTTGAACACTAAGGTTCTGAGCCATCCCAGAGACACTTACAGATCAAAAGCTGCTGAGTTCTTCTCACAAGGTATTGTTGGAGATTGTTGCAACATGTACTTTTTGTTATAAACAGTGATATCCTTAATGCCAAATGCTGTATCGGGTGCTCTGTATACAGGTTGTCTCCTTAATCTCCATGATGACCATATAAGGCCGGGCTCTAACATCTCTATTCTTTGTGGATGAGGAAACCGAGACTCAAGGAAGTTTAGAAAGGGGACTGAAAGGAGACCAAAGCAGAAAGCTTCCCTTAATGCATTAGCAAAAGAGACTGAGATTAGGCCTGAGCTATAGGAGCCCCCAAATGGGTGTAGTCCCGCCTCAGGTCCACTGTGTTGTACAATTCTAACAGAGTCCCACTCATGATGCGAGCTTGGTGAATCTTGCTCCCCTGAATTGATCGATGATCGTACATGGAAGCCCAGTTCTACAAACAGATAGATAATGGCCTCCTGAGACAACGTTTCCTTCAACAAAACGCAAGCATCAATTTTGCCTTAAAAATAGCTGCTTTGGGGGCTCTAAAGCCCGAGGGAAAAGAATTAGCATAATCGAAACCCTGAAGACTGCCACAGGAAAACAAATGCCCTGGCTCCTGCCACGTGGACCCTCCCCTAGGACACCAGCTTCCCATGGGCACTTATGGTTGGGACCAGATGCTGTAAGTGAGGGGTGTGCAGTGACCACTGTTGTCCCCTACTGTCTGCTCCCATGGTGTGCGATCTTAATTTATAATTGTGGGTGAGTCATATCTGTGATCAGAGCAGGGCAGGGATGGACTGAGGCTTTAGATAAAAAGGTTGCAAAAGATAGAGTGGAAAATGCCAGACCAAAATTGGAGAGATTGAACTCAATCAGTTCAAAGTGTGCGGGCATGGCCTTTCCTGCCGTCCCTAGCCTAGTATTGTTACATCCCTCTGAGAATGAAGGCCGCCGTGGGCCACCGTTACTACCAGGGAAGAGGCGAGACAGCTCCCAGATACGCAGGAACAGAAAAAGGAATTGATCATGTTTCAAGTCTCTTCTAAAAATGAACGACTCTGTGATGCTTTAGGCTTCTGAGACTAAATTTGACTTTGGCAGTCGTCTCCAGCTGGGTGTGAGCTTGTCTTCTGTCTTCGATAGAGGTGCATTAGTTTGCTTGGGCTGTCGTACAAATACTGCAGACGGGGTGGCTTGAGCAACAGAGGTGTGTTTGCTTGCAGTTCTGGAGGCTGAAGTCCAAGGTTGAGGCACCCGTGCTTTTCCTCTGTGTGCACGTGCTTGCATGGAGAAAGAAATGCGTTTGGGGTCTCTTCCTCTTCTTATAAAGACACTAGTCCTGCTGGATCAGAGCTCCATCCTGCTGACCTCACTTAATCTAAATCACCTCCTTAAAGGCAGAATCTCCAAGTATAGTTATACTGGGTGTTAATGCTTTAACATATAAATTTGGTAGAAGGCAGGGGCACAATCCAGTTCATAACACAGGGTACAGATCTAGGAAGGAAACGATGGGACTACTTTGCTTTTGGGGGTTTTGTTTGTTTGTTTTGTTGTTGTTTTGTGGGACTGGGGATTGAACCCAGGGACATTCTACCTCCCAGCTATACCCCCTAGCCCTTTTTATTTCTAATTTTGAAACAGGGTCTTGCTAAGTTGCTGAAGGCCTTGCTATGTTGCTGAGTCTGGCCTCAAACCCATCTAAGCCTCCCAAAAACTGGGATTAAAAACATGTGCCACCATACTCACCCGCTTGCTTTGCTTTTAAATAAAGCTGCTCTCTGCCCCAGCTCTCTACCATCACTTCCTACCATGCCCTTTACCCAGGCCAGGAGGCCGCTGGCCACCAGGCACCCACCACGTGCCCACCTGCCACATATGCTTCTCTGCTCCCCTCTCTTCTCCAGCCATGCCCTCCCACTGGGCACACAGCTGCCCTGTCCTTGGAATAGAGTCTCACTTTCCCCCAACACATGACCAGATCAAATCCTGTCCCCACTGCTGCTATGGGGGTCATTTCTCAACGTGTTCCCCTATGTGCTTTGTGTACAAGGAAGCTCAGAGGGAAAACTACATCTGACCACTGGCATGTATGCATCTAAAACAAACTAGCATGCAAACATCTCACCACCCTTTCATTCATTTATTCATTCATCAAATATTTATTAAACATCTACTACATGCAGTCATCAATCCAGTTGTGGGAGATCCATCGGTGAACAAAACCAGCAAACAATCCTTCCCTCCTAGAGCTTATGTTCTTGCTTGTTCTTCCTATCCATGTTTTCTCTATGACCTGATTTCTTTCACTTTAAAAATATTTTTCTATTTCAATCATACTACACTCACAAATATTCCCAGTTTTATACTTTATACTTGTTCGTGGGGAGTGGTAGTGGGGGGGGCGGTCTGGGGATTGAATCCAGAGGTATTCTACTCTGAGATACACCCCTAGCTCTGTTTTATTTTATATTTTGAAACAGGGTCTCATTAAGTTATGGAGGGTCTCATTAAATTGCTGAGACTGTGTAAACCTGCGATCCTGTCTCAACTTCCCAAGTATTAGGATTATAGGCATGCACCACCACACTGAGCTACTTTAGACTTTATAAATATATAATCTTGTCGGGTGTGGTGGCGCATGCTTGTAATCCCAGTACTTGGGAGGCTGAGACAGGAGGATTGCAGGTTCGCAGCCAGCCTCAGCAACTTACTGAGGTCCTTTGCAACTTAGTAAGACTGTTTCAAAATAAAAGAATAAAATCGGGCTGGGGTGTAGCTCAGAGGTAGAATGCCACTGGGTTTCATCCCCAGTACCACAAAATAAATGAATACATAAATAAACTGTAATCTTACTAAAATGTATTTTGTAAGAGTCTAACTGCTTGTAACAATAAATATGGAGGGGTCATTGTAAGGAATAAATTAGATGACATGGGTAAAGTATCAAACAGTGTAGGGGCTCAGTATAAGGCAGTTTTCTTTCTAAAGCCCAGATATTCTTCAAGATCAACCTGAAATCCATCTCTCTCCAGAAGCCTTTAATTGTGCCAGGAAATGCAAGGATTTCCTCTTTTTTTTTTTTTTTTTTTCTATCTTTCCTTAATACATATTCATCTGCCATATTGTTTGATACCTTGTAGTATTCTTCCATGTGCTCGTCTCTAATTCTTACTTGTGTGTAGATCAGGCCTCCCTGGGAGCAGACAGTAACCTTCTGCAGGGAATGTGGCACATGCTGTATATTCTTAATTCACACAACACAGTCTAGAGATGAAGGAATATGCAAACATTCTCTCTCCCATCCTCACTATTTTATTTTTTAAAATCTGGCCTTCTAGCCGGGCGTGGTGGCGCACGCTTGTAATCCCAGAATTTGGGAGGCTGAGACCAGAGGATCCGGGTTCTCGGCCAGCCTCAGATACCTAGTGAGGCACTCTGCAACTTAGTGAGACCCTGTTTCAAAATAAAGAATAAAAAAATAGGGTTGGGAGGTAGAATGCCCCTGAATTCAATCCCCAGTACCGCAAAAATAAATAAATAAATAAATAAATAAATAAATAAATAAATAAATAAATAAATAAATAAATAAAATCTGGCCTTCTTTACAAAACAATACATGCTTCCTTAACTGGGGTGAGGAGGATCGCCTGCATTTAAAGGTAACTTGATTTGCGCTGCTAGAACACATCCATCACTTAACGTGGGGAAAAAAGGCAATGATACTTCAAACACAAGAAACATTTCACATGATTAAGAGTAAAGACTATTACAGTGTTTTCTATAATAGGAAAAGTCTGCGGTCAAAATACTTGAGAAAAAGAACACGAGTAATCACTTGTGGGGCATCCTCTGGATGAAGTATTACATATTCATTTGTTAAAGAAACACATTTTGAAAGCTCCTTAATGAAATGGGAGTATGGACACGATGTACTATTATGTTGGAGGAAAAGCAATAGATGAAATATAGAGTGCGATCCCAATTTTGTAAGCATTCTAGTTATGTATTACACACACACACACACACACACACACACACACACACACACACAGAGGAAAAAAATGTGCCCTGACTTTTCTTTTCAATAAACAATATCTATGGGTGAGAAACTATTGATGAAAATTGACTTCATTTTCATACAGCTATGTCTTCTACAATTAAAAAAAAAAAAAAAGACATACATTGTACTTAAAACTAAAGCCCAAAGACAACTTCAAGGCCTCCCTTCGAGGAAGGGTACAGTGTTGGGGAATGAGAGAATTACCAATTATCCTGTGCAGGAGCCTGGCTCCTACCCCTAGTCCTAGCATCTAGAACCTACTCCTTTAAGTCATAGAGCTGCATTTCTTTTAAATCACCCTGTAATTCAGGTTTTCCACAAAATCCAAGGGAAGTTCTTCACAATTAAGGCAAAAGCTTCCCTGAAAACAAAAACTAGTGCTTTGTCCTTCCCCTGCAGAAAGGAAGAAGCCCACTGCTATTCCATGTAGGGGTGGGTCAAAGAAGACCAGCCAGTGACCAGTGGTCATTTCCAAAAGAACAAGGTGGGCGCAAGGAGTCAGGCAAATGTGAAGGCCCGGGCCATCTTCCCCTGCTTCCTCTCCCCATCCCAGCCGGCTGGGTACGGGATTCAGAGTCCTTCTACAACATCCTGCCCAAGTCCTCCCGCCAGCATCCATGTGGGTATTTTTAACAAGGCATAAAACTTGCAATTCTATTAAAAACACATGTCTCTTGTTTCAAAGCATGGTTAGCAACAGACACTGATATTCAGTAAACACACCATCTACCAGGGGAACGTGCTCATTCAACTCCAAGTCTCAAATTCAGAGGATTTTTTTTTTAAACAAAGAAACACAGACTCCTCTGTCTGGGCTGGAATAAATTTTGAGAATTTCTCGGGCTTTCTCTCTGACTTCTAGAAAAGACCATTGAACCTGCTTGAAAACACTAACTGTTCCCATTTCTACCAGATCTCAAAGAGAAAATAGCAACAGGACAGAGGTTTAAAAATGAGATGGGGGGCAGAATTGGGGGGCACTCATAGTCTACAGAGGGCAAAGTGGGATCTGAGTATTGGAAGGCTGGCTTCTGCTCCTCAGTTTCCAAATAAACTCTGTCCATGGGACATCCCCAGGAAGTCTCTATCCAGGTATGGGTCTTATTTTGACCCTTTAAAATAAAGGGAGATTTGGCTAGGTGTGATAGCGCACTCCTGTGATTCCAGTACTTAAGAGGCTGAGACAGGAGGATCACAGGTTGGAGGCCACCCTCAGCAACTTAGTGAGATCCTGTTTCAAAATTTTAAAAAGGACTGGAGTATCGTTCAGAATAGAATTCCCTGGGTTCAATCCCCAACACCAAAAAAATAAAAATAAAATAAAATCAGGGAAGATTTGGACTTGCCGCACTCTAAGGTCCATCTAGTGGTTTAGAACTTGGGCCCTGCAGCCAGACAAAAATCAGCTTCAAATGCATTTCCCCACGTAACAGCTACAGCGGCTTAACTTGCCTAAGCCTTAGTTTTGCCATCCGTACAATGGAGAAAACAATACCTCCCTCATAGGATTGCCTGAAGATCATAAAAGACAAAGAAAAAAAAAGTGCCACTAACAGGTCTGTGGCACAGAACACTCCATTAGCTCCCATCCTCTCTGTATACCCAGCAATGCAGCCACGAAGCTCAGGAGAAACAAAGAATGAATAAGGTAAGGTGGGGGCAGGGGAGAGATAGGTATCAGCCAGTCAATAACAGAATTTACCACATGTCTGTGAGCTGGTATTTCTGTCGGGACCCAGGCCCAGTGGCTGCTGGGAATCCAGACCAACACACACAAATTACCAGGCATTAAGATGCTTCCCCTCAAATCCTGATGCTTGGGGTGGAGGAGAAGGCTGGGAAGGAACCTTTAGATTTGGTGTTTTACACTGCAGGAAAGGAAACAGAAAGCTTTATTTATCTGGGCTCCCCAGCTTGCTAATTAACTTATGGGCTGGAAACTATTCTCATGTGTCGGCGCCTGCACATCTTCTCATTATGAGAAAAACATCTGCTCATCATCCCCATGGTTTCCAAATGTGAGAGGAGACCAGAGCTGCGTTCCCAGATGCAACTATGTGACATCAAAGTTGCTTTGGGCACCGGCGGCCCTGTGCAGAGCATGGGCTTTGGGAGATTAGAACAGGTATTGAATTTTCTAAATAAAACAATAATAAGGCACTCATGAATGTCTGAGGCTGTAGAAGAGATTGTGAGCAGAGATGTCTCTGTGTACACCTCGCTAGAAGTCTGCCATCGCACAGGTCAGGGAAGAGTACTCGCCTGGGCTTCTACTCTGCCCCTGTCCACGTAAAACCCAGCTTTCAGCCATTGGACAGATATTTACAGAGGATTCACCATGCTCAGTTCTGGGTCTGTACGAGAGCTCATTTCGGGGGACAGGGACTCAGGTCTTGGAGAACCTGAACCTGAACCTCCCTTAGAAGCACACCTGTCCCCAGCTAGGGCACAGCCAGAGGCAGCCAACATGTAAACTGGCACCTGTGTCCCAGGGAGACAGGGACTGGGAGCCTGTGGCATGGTCCTTCCTGGGAGATGAGAGCCCAAGCTCAGAATGCCTGGTTCTTCGGGAAGCCTGCCTCCCTTTCCCCACCCAGTAAGGTGATCAGCCCATCTGAAGGGTTTCCTGGGATGTGGGACTTCCTATATTAAAACCAGGCTGGTCTTGGCAAGCTAGGATAAGTCACTTAAAATTTTCCCTCCTCTGAGCTGGGCATGGTGGCGCACGCTTGTAATCCTAGCATTTGGGAGGCAGAGACCGGAGGATCTGGGTTCTCGGCCAGCCTCAGCTACCTAGTGAGGCATTCTGCAACTTGTGAGACCCTGTTTCAAAATAAAGAATTAAAAAAAAAAAATAGGGCTGGGGGTATAGCTCGGAGGTAGAATGCCCCTGGGTTCAATCCCCAGTATGGCAAAAAAAAAAAAAAAAAATTTCCCTCCTCTATCTCTTCCTCTCCCCCACAAGCAAGACAATGTCAACCCTTCCCCACAAGACAAATATACAACAGTTTAAACATGTCTGTCTCAGTCTCCTTATCTATGAAATGGAAAGAATACAAAGCCCCCCTCCCTCCCTGGGGGTATGAACAAGGCTTTACAGGGCAAGTGCCACCCAGGCCTGAGCAAAGGGCATGTGGTAATTATACAGGGGACACCTAAACGGAAGGACCGGCAGTATGAGATTGGGGAGCTGGGTGGGGCAGGGACACAAGAAGGGAATGAGGGCTGGGAAGCCAAAGCAACATCCTCACATTTTATACTGAGCACCATTGGAAATCTGATCAACTCACAGATCTTTCACACTCATTCTCCTCCAACTGGTCTACCAGCCTTCTCCCTTACAAACTCCCACCTTGACCTCTACCTCTTCCTCTGTTCTTCCTGTCTTCTGCAATGGCCAACCATGTCTGCCTGACCCAAGTCTGCAGTCAGGCATAGCCTTTGCTCTCCTGCTTCCTCTGGGCCGAGATCCCCAGCTTGTAGCCCGGAGTCTTCCTCACATGGAGCCTCCTAGACAAAGGGATTATTCACGTCCTGGGTTGGACAAAGCAGGACAGCACAAGATTTCATTATGCTACTCAGAATGTTGTACAATTTAAAACTTACAAATTGTTCATTTCTGGAATTTTTCATTTAATATTTTCCAACTACAGGTGGATGCAGGTAACTGAAACAGTGGAACATAAAACCACAGATAAGGGGAGGGATAGTTGTGCATCCAGATGTCTTAGTTTATTGCCCAAACTCCTTTGTAATTGGTACTTCTAAGATTTCCAGACTGCCTTTGTCCCTCAACTTCAGCCATCAAGAACCACGTGCAGTTTCCTAGGCACTCCGTGCTGTTTCAGGCATCTCTGCCTTCAAAATTTGGCTCAAAATTGCTTCCTGTGGAAAAGGATCCCTTAACCCACCCACACTCACCTTCTTTAGATTGTTCTGGATTTAGATGCTTCCCTGTTTTGTTTTTTTTCTGTTCCTGTACTCTTTACCATTGCATTTACCACAATGAAAGATATGGGTTATGTGTGTGTCTTGTTTCTCTACAAACTCATTGAAGGCAAACTTCGTGTTACCTCACTTCCTATCTCTAATAGCAGCTCAGTGCTTGGAGCCCACTATACTATATCTATGGAATGAATAAATGAAAACCAGCAGCCTTAAACACAAGAAACACCACCAGACCCCAAAGCAGATCGATGTTCAGGAGTTTTCTCCACTGCTGGGAGAACACAAAATACTGCAAGCAAAGCTAACCCACCCTAGCCCCATCACAGACCATGGTGGGGTGACAAACCAGCGTGGGGTCTGGAGGCAGATGACTCAGGACTGAGGGTACTTCTCGTGTCACCCTGAATCACCTGCTTGTCTTCTTGACCCAGGTTTCTTTATTTGTAATACAAGGATAATAATGATCCCTACCATGACGTCATGGTAAGAAGTACATGAAATTATGTATGTAAAACTGTTAGCACTTAGTGGCCACTGGGTGCGGGTTCTCATTCATCCTCTTTTGTTCAGTGTTGTCAAAAGAGAGTTAGAAAGCTGGGTGTGGTGCGGGGCGTGGTGGCGCACGCTTGTAATCCCAGCATTCGGGAGGCTGAGACCAGAGGATCGGAGTTCGCGGCCAGCCTCAGCTACCTAGTGAGGCCCTCCGCAGCTTAGTGAGACTCAGTTTCAAAATAAAGAATAAAAAATAGGGCTGGGGGTGTAGCTCGGAGGTAGAATGCCCCTGAGTTCAATCCCCAGTACCGCAAAAAAAAAAAAAAAAAAAAAAAAAAAGCAGGGGG
>PVLC010032915.1:0-17870 GCA_004027655.1 Graphiurus murinus | reverse complement strand
GCGCACGCTTGTAATCCCAGCATTCGGGAGGCTGAGACCGGAGGATCCGGGTTCGCGGCCAGCCTCAGCTACCTAGTGAGGCACTCCGCAACTTAGTGAGACCCGGTTTCAAAATAAAGAATAAAAAATAGGGCTGGGGGTGTAGCTCGGAGGTAGAACGCCCCCGAGTTCAATCCCCAGTACCGCAAAAAAAAAAAAATAAATAAAAAAAATAAAAAATAAAAAGGATGAGAGACTGGGAGGCTGGGACCGGAGGATCTGGGTTCGCGGCCAGCCTCAGCTACCTAGTGAGCCCCTCCGCAACTTAATGAGACCCTGTTTCAAAATAAAGAATTAAAAATAGGGCTGGGGGTGTAGCTCGGAGGTAGAATGCCCCTGAATTCAATCCCCAGTACCGCAAAAAAAAAAAAAAAGGATGAGACTCTGAGCTCTCTTTCTCAGTCATCGTATCTCTCTCCCAGCTGTGATCCTGGAGACTCCTGAGGTGACCTGTGCCCTTTCCCCTGTGTACCTGTGCCTTTCCTTAAAATTTACCATCAACAAATCTGGAACCCACAAATGACTGGCTGGTCTGCTCTAGAGCCTTATGGAAGAAGGAAAGGAGGAGGGGTAGGGGAAATGGTGCTGGTCCACTGAAGGATGGCCAGCCAGAAATCTCTCAGGCAAGAGAGATCTGCCGCCAACTCCCTTCCAGGTTTTGGCAACAAAAGGTTGGGGAATATGGGGACAAAGGAAACATGGTTCGACAGAGCAGAACAGGATTTGGGGTAAAGCCTGGGAGGGGGGCTGACCAGGAGAGGAAGTCCACGAAAGTCAGAAGCCCCCTTCCTTACGGACTAGGGGATTTTTATGGGGCAAGGAAGTGGGAGGTACAGAAGTAGTCGTGTATGCCGCTGGTTGGTGGACTAGTGACTGGGTCATCTTAGGGCAAGGAAATGGTCAGGGGGCATTTGTCTTCCTTTCATCGTGGTCCTCTCCCGCCAGACCTCACAGTGCCTAGTTTCCACTTCAATAAATTCATCCATCTTCAATATACAGGGGTGTGTGTGTGCGCGCGCGCACGTGCACGCGCATGAGGTGGGGGTTGCTCTCAAGAGGGCAAAGTGGAAGACAAGCAAGAGCAGTATAGCCAGGCGTGGTGGCGCATGCTTGTAATCCTAGTACTTGGGAGGCTGAGACCAGAGTATCTGGGTTCGTGGCCAGCCTCAGCTACTTCGTGAGGCCCTCTGCAACTTACTGAGAATAAAAAATAGGACTGGAGGTGTAGCTCAGAGGTAGTTCAATCCCCAGTACTGGGAAAAAAAAAAATAAAAAATAAAAAAAATAAGAGCAGTATAGAGTGGTATCAAGATTACCAATTTTAGCTAGGTGTGGTGGCGCAGGTCTGTAATCCCAATATTTGGGAGTCTGAGACAGGAGGATCACGGGTTCAAAGCCAGCCTCAAACCACACACACACAAAAATAATAGAGAAAAAAGAAGTACTTCATACAAATGAGAAATGGTTTTTAAAAATGTCTTATTTTGTAGGAGCTAAATGAGGGTAACATTTATTTTTTGTGGCACTAAGGTTTGAATCCAGGTGTATTCTGCCTCCGAGCTACATCCAGTCCTATTTTTATTTTGAAAAAGGGTCTTCCTAGGTAATGAGAGTCTCACTACTTGCTGAGGCTGTCCCTCAAACCTACAATCCTCCCCTCTCAGCCTCTTAAGTACTGGGATTACAAGTGTGTGCCTCCACAGCTGCTGAGGGTAAAATATAAGAGCATTCCCCCTTATAGTTAATATCTTTTCTTTTTTTTGTGGTACTGGGGATTGAACTCAGGGGCGTTCTACCTCTGAGCTATACCCCCAGCCCTGTTTTTTATTCTTTATTTTGAAACAGGGTCTCACTAAGTTGCAGAGGGCCTCACTAGGTAGCTGAGGCTGGCCACGAACCCGGATCCTCCAATCTCAGCCTCCCAAATGCTGGGATTACAAGCGTGCGCCACCACGCCCCGCTAGTTAATATCTTTTCAAACAGAATAGTAAAGGACCAAAATATACTGCTCAGCTATATCACAAATGAACTACCAAACACTTAATAATATTTCTTCATAATGGGACAAAATTTATGAAGTATGCAAATAAGTAGAATGAGCAAATGCAAAGATAAATCTCCAAGTACTATTTTGCCAATGCTAAGGGACTCTGATCAGTATTAGAAAGAAAAAAAAATCCAGTATTTAACATATTTTCATGAAGTTTTTAATAAGCTATTATTTTCTTACATATACACAATTGTAAAAAGACAAATATTTGCTACTAAAAGTTGAACACTGTACAATTTATGAAAAATATATTTTAAGAGTTAGTAAAATAAAGGGATACCTACTTCAAATAGATTAAATAAGAAAATTCTATTTTTTAAGAAATTTAACCAGAAAATGGAAAAATTTTATATGTCTAAGTGAACACTACAAACTTATACTGAACTTATACTGAAGTGAGAGACCTTACTAATTTAGTTCAAGCCTTTATTAAGTCATAAAAATATTTTCTTGTGTGTTTATAAGGCTTCTAAAGAGTGCAGGACTGGGGAAGGACTATGCAAGAACATGAACTACTGAAGAATTGGGATATATTTATCTTTATACCCCTGATTCCTGATATAATGTGTCACTCAAAGCTAAATGCTTAAATTCGTTGTTTGAGCTGGGTCCATTATCTTTGGTCCATTTTTTTTTTTTTTTTTTTTTTTTGGTGGTACTGGGAACTTGAACCCAGGGGCATTCTACCTCTGAACTACACCCCCAGCCCTTTTTTATTTTTTATTTGTAAAGTGTCTTGCTAAGCTTCTGAAAATCTTGCTAAGTTGCTGAGGCTGGCCTCAAACTTGTGATCTTCCTGTCTCAGCTTCCCAAGTACTGGGATTACAGGTGTGCACCACCATGCTTGGCTGCTCCTGCTCCATTTTAAGCTCTACATTTGAAGTACCTGAGTTACTCCTGGACTGGCCTTTGACCTTAAATTGAATAGGGTCAGTCAATATGCACACATTTTTTAACATCAGACTTCTGATAGGATTCTCAGAAATGAATTGTCAACGGGTTCTAAATCTTATGTGGCCTAATTCTTATAATGCCTTGTGTGTGTGTGGGGGGGGGGGAGGCACTGGGGATTGGACTCAGGGGCATACTACTTCCAACCTACACTCCCAGCCCTTATTTATTTATTGTTTGAAACAGGGTTTTGCTAGGTTGCTGAGTCTCACTAAGTTGCTGAGCCTGTCCTCATAACTGTGATCCTCCTGTCCCAGCCTCCCAAGTATTGGGATTACAGGCATGCTTGCGCACACCTGGCTAAAATGACGCATTTTTAATGCAGGATAAGTATGTTCATATAAATAAGAATGGGTCTTATAGTTCCAGGTTTTAAATAACAGATACATAGCATCTTAAGTTACAACACAATTAACAATGTTTAGACACTGAACATAATACACTGTATTACGATGCAATGTGGTAGGCTTCCATTTTTAGGAACAAAAATACATTTCACATGAAAAAAGATTTATTTTAATTCACATAAAATACATTTAGAATAAATCTAAATTTTTTTGCATCAAAGTACTTAGAAACAAATACAGAGAAGCTCTAAGAGGTATCAGTCTCCATTCCATCTAAAAATGCACATACAAGTTTTTTAAAATTACTGATCATCACCTCGTTGTCTTAAATTTCTAGATTTTCCATTTTCAATTCTCCTTTTTTTGAAGACTGGGGCCACCCCATCTGCTGCAACTCCAAGAGAAGTAACTGTTTTTTCTTTAAATACCATTTTGGGTTCCCCAGCATCAGTTTCTGAAGTTGATACATATTCATTTTCAGGGCTTGGAAGTTCCAAATCTACCTCCTCACTGGAACAGAAAGCAAAAATAAAACCATTATTTGACAGGATAAGACAAATGTTTGCATATAACCCATGAACCCCCAAATCACCTTTTCCATGATTATAATGGTAAAAAGTTAAAAGGTGGTCAGTTTGGAGTAGTAAACTTTATTTTTTTATTATTGTGGTAATGGGGATTGAGCCCAGAGGCATTCTACCTTCAAGCTATACCCTCAGCCCGATCTTATTTCTTATTTGGAAACAGGGTCTCACTAGGTTGAAAGTCTCACTACTTGCTGAGGCTGTTCTCAAAACTGCAATCCTCCTATCTCAGCCTCCCAAGTACTGGGATTACAGGCGTGTACCACCATACTTGGCTAGTAGTAAACTTTAAAAAGACTGACTTAGTGAGACTCATCAACATCGTGAGACCTTGTTTCAAAATAAAAATAAAATATAGGGCTAGAGATATAGATCAATCCCCAGTACTGCAACAATAAATAAAAAATAAAAAGACTGATTTTCACAATTTTATTGAAGAGATTGACCTCTTAGTGAGGTGGACACAGGCTAGGAAAAATCTTGTATTTCCACTGCACAAAGGACACATAATCTTAGAAAATGCTTGTGCTTATATATGATAAATAGCACAAGTAGACAAGAAAGAGGTTATTTATGGAAACTAATTTTGCCATGGATTATAAGGACTCTGGAGGCTTACATAACACACGGGCTAGGGGCATAGTTCAGGGGTAGAATGCCCCTGGGTTCAATAAATCCCCAATATGAACACCAAAAAAGAAAGAAAGAAACATTAAAATGTGTAAATGAGAGTCATATCTTCATGATATAAAATGCTCTTGAGAAAAGAATTGATTTTAACAAAGAAGCTAATATTATAAATCTTTACCATGATTTTAACTCAAACTCTTTTTAAAAATATCTCCTTAAAAACTCAGTATCTTGGTTTGCATGGTGGAAATGTCATGGGATAACGCGGTCCCACTTGTGGGTCCTTGGCCTCCGTGATAAAAAGAATTTTAACACGTGCCGGTCAGGAACAAAAGGCAGGTCTTTATTCAGGGACTTGGGGAAAACAGGTAAACAGAGATCTTCCAGACCATGCAGGCAGGGGTGAGCGAGAGAGAGCAAGGGCCCGGGAAAGGGGCTTCTCCCTTTTTTATAAACTTTTAAGAGGGGTGGGCACAGAAGAAGTCTGGACCTCCTCCTTCTTCAGGTTTAGGTGGGCGATAGGTGGGCATTCCAGGTTGGATCCTCCTCTTCCTCAGGTTTCAAGATGGATCTGACCTTGGCTGTGAATCTCAGGTGTCCTTGGCCCTGAATCTCAGGTGGGGGCAGGGCTTCAGGGGATTAGGGTGTGGGACCTCCTAAGAAACTTCCAAGGGGTGGAGTTAGTTTAAAACTCTCCAGATTTTAAAACTATATTTTTCTTTTTCCTCCCAGTGTCTCCTTCCTACCTAAATTTTATTCTTCCTCTTCTACCTCATCAGTATATGCCTATAATCCCAGTACTTGGGACATTGAGACAGGAAGATTGCAGGTTGGTGAGTAGCCTCAGCAACTTATGCCCTCCACAATTTAGTGAGACCTTGTTTCAAAAAAATTAAAAAAAAAACACGACACAATAAGGCTGGAGTATAGCTCAGAGGCAGAATGTCTCTGGGTTCAGTCTCCAGTACCACAAAAACAAAAAAACCTCAGTATCTCCTTAAAGATTCTAGCTTTAGTAAGCCACTTTAAAGAAAATAACAAAGCAAAAAGTTTTTTTCTTGCCTTTAGATGTATCATACAGTATATCTAAGACATCTTCCAAACCATTTATGACTGTGCAGGTATCTGTTTTTCAAAATGATGGTGAGTATGAGAATGTGTATGTGTGCCTGGTGCAAGGCCCCAGGTTTAATTCCTACCCCCACTTACATACACACACAGAAAAGAAAAAGCCAGTTGTGGTAGCACATGCTTATAATCCCAGTACTTGGGAGTCTGAGACAGAAGGACCACAGGTTCACTGCCAACTTCAGCAACATAGCAAGGCACTCTGCAATTTAGTGAGACCCTGTTTCAAAATAAAAGCTAAAATAGGGATTGGAACTGGGCATTGTGGTGCACACCTGTAATCCCAGTACTTGGGAGGCTGAGACAAAGGATTGCAGGTATGAGGCCAGCCTCATCAAGTTGGGAGACTCATCAACCTTGTGAGACCCTGTTTCAAAATAAAAATAAAACAGGGATATACACACACACACACACACACACAAAATAGGGTAGGGCTTGGGCATGTAGCTCAGAGGTAGAATGCCTCTGGGTTCAATCTCCAGTATCACAAAAACAAAAAGGAAAGAAAAGTTTAAAATCAAAGTGTCATATTTGAATAGGATTTATTTATTTATTTATTGTACCGGGAATGGAACCCAGGGGCATTCTACCTCCAAGCTATACCTCCAGCTCTATTTTTTATTCTTTATTTTGAAACAGGGTCTCACTAAGTTGTGGAGGGCCTCACTAAGCAGCTGAGGCTGGCTGCGAACCTGGATCCTCCAGTTTCAGCCTCCCAAGTACTAGGATTATAAGCGTGTGCCACCATATCTGGCTTGAATAGGATTTAAAACAATGATTAGCTTATTTTTAAAGTAACTATTATATATATATTTTTATTTTATTTTTTTGTGGTACTGGGGATTGAACCAGGGGTATTCTACCTTCGAGTTATACCCCCAGCCCTATTTTATTTTTATTTTATTTATTTTTGCGGTACTGGGGATTGAACTCAGGGGCGTTCTACCTCCGAGCTATACCCCCAGCCCTATTTTTTATTCTTTATTTGGAAACAGGGTCTCACTAAGTTGTGGAGGGCCTCACTAGGTAGCTGAGGCTGACCTCGAACCCGGATCCTCCAATCTCAGCCTCCCAAATGCTGGGATTACAAGCATGCGCCACCATGCCTGGCTTCTATTTTATTTTTTAATTTTTTTTTTTTTTTGCGGTACTGGGGATTGAACTCAGGGGCATTCTACCTCCGAGCTATACCCCGGCCCTATTTTTTATTCTTTCTTTATTTTTTTTCAGTACTGGGGGTTGAACTCCAGGGCATTCTACCTCCGAGCTACACCCCCAGCCCTATTTTTTATTCTTTATTTTGAAACCGAGTCTAAGTTGCACAGTGCCTCACTAGGTAGCTGAGGCTGGCCGCGAACCCGGATCCTCCGGTCTCAGCCTCCCGAATGCTGGGATTACAAGCATGCGCCACTATGCCCGGCTTATTTTATTTTTTAATTTTGAATCAGGGTCTTGCTAGGTTGATGAGAGTTTCACTACTTGCTGAGGCTGTCCTTGAACATGCAAACCTCCTGTCTCAGCCTCCCAAGTACTGAGATTACAAGTATGTGCTACCACGCCTGACTTAAAGTAAATATTTTACATTTTAACATAAAAATCACTCTAGAAATAAAAGAAATGAGGGTTTTTTTTTTTTTTTTTTTTTGGTGCTGGAGACTAAACGTGGTACCTCCATGTGTAAGTGTTCCACCCCCAGTCCCTGACCTACACTTTTAATAAGCACAGAATCTTTTAAATAAATGGCTACAATCGGAATGTATAATATTTGTAATAACCATGTGATTACAGTTTCATGTACTTACTGAGACTCAACCTTTTGTTTAATTTCTTGCCATTCTCCATATGGGTTTGATTTTTTAAGAGTTTTGGATTTTTCTTCCTTTGGACTGGATGGATTCTGTTTTGGGGTACTTTTTTCTTTTTGTATTTCTGGTCCAGTTCTTTTATCACTATTTTTATTTTTTTCCTAAAATGTAAAAGTCAAGAAATAATACACTTTAAGCAAAACTCTAGGACAAGACAAAAAACCTTTTTTTGGGTGCTGGGGATTTAGCCAGGAGCATTCTACCTCTGAGGTACATCCCTAGACCTTTTTTTTTTTTTTGCGGTACTGGGGATTGAACTCAGGGGCATTCTACCTCCGAGCTATACCCTCAGTCCTATTTTTTATTCTTTATTTCTTTTGAAACAGGGTCTCACTAAGTGCAGAGTGCCTCACTAGGTAGCTGAGGCTGGCCGCGAACCCGGATCCTCCAGTCTCAGCCTCCCGAATGCTGGGATTACAAGCGTGCGCCACCACGGCCGGCTATTTTTTTTGTGTGTGTGGTACAGGGGATTGAACTCAGGGGCGTTCTACCTCTGAGCTATACCCCCAGCCCTATTTTTTTTTTTTTTTTTTTTTTGCGGTACTGGGGATTGAACTCAGGGGCATTCTACCTCCGAGCTACACCCCCAGCCCAATTTTTTATTCTTTATTTTGAAACCGAGTCTAAGTTGCGGAGTGCCTCACTAGGTAGCTGAGGCTGGCTGCGAACCCGGATCCTCCGGTCTCAGCCTCCCGAATGCTGGGATTACAAGCGTGCGCCACTATGTCCGGCTCCTAGACCTATTTTATTTTTCATTTGGAAAAAGGGTCTCACTAAGTTGTGGAGGGCCTCAGTAAGTAGCTGAGGTTGTCCGAGAACCTGTGATCCTCTTGTCTCAGTCTCCCAAATACTGGGATTACAAGCAAATGCCATCACCCTCAGCTCCAAAGTTTTTTTTTTTTTTTTTTTGGTGGTGCTGGGGATTGAACCCAGGGGCATTCTACTTCGGAGCTACACCCCCAGCCCTATTTTTTATTCTTTATTTTGAAACAGGGTCTCACTAAGTTGCAGAGGGCCTCACTAGGTACAGTGTGTGCTACCATGCTCAGCTCAAAAATTTTTTAACTTCTTTTAAAAATCTTGTTACAGCTGAGCGTGGTGGCGCACGCTTGTAATCCCAGTATTTGGGAGGCTGAGACTGGAGGATCTGGGTTTGCGACCAGCCTCAGCTACCTAGTGAGGCCCTCGGCAACTTAGTGAGACCCTGTTTCAAAATAAAGAATAAAAAAATAGGAGCCAGGCATGGTGGCGGACGCTTGTAATCCCAGCATTTGGGAGGCTGAGACCGGAGGATCCGGGTTTGTGGCCAGCCTCAGCTACCTAGTGAGGCACTCCGCAACTTAGTGAGACCCTGTTTCAAAATAAAGAATAAAAAATAGTGTTGGTGGTATAGCTCGAGTAGAATGCCCCCAAGTTCAATTCCCAGTACCACAAAAAAAAAAAAAAAAAAAAGGGCTGGGTGTATAGCTTGGAGGTAGAAAGCCCCTGAGTTCAATCCCCAGTACCGCAAAAAAAAAAAATTAATAAAATAAAAAAATAAAAAAATAAAAAATCTTGATACAAGCCGGACTTAGTGAGATCCTGTTTCAGAATAAAGAATAAAAAATAGGACTGGGGGTATAGCTTGGAGGTAGAATGCCTCTGGGTTCAATCCCCAGTAGCACACACACAAAAAATAATAATATGACATGATCCTATTAATGTCATGGGTTGTACAATTAAGGACATGTAAATAGGCCTCTTCTCTTTTCTGCTCTCTCACCTAACTTAATATCCAACATCTAATAGTGACCACCTCCCTTTATACTGTATCATTCCCCTTTCTTTTGGCACTGTGGAGTGCAACCAGGTATGTACTACCACTCAGCTATACCCTCAGCCCCTTTTGAGAATTTCTGATCTACAAGGTACCTTCCAAGGAAATCATTATAATTTTTTTTTACTTTTTAATTTTTTGGTGCTATGATTGAACATAGAGGCATTCTACCTTTAAGCTATACTGTACCACCGCTCTTGAACCCAGGGGCATTCTACCTGTGAGCTACACCTCCATCTCTATTTTTTATTCTTTTTTGCGTACTGGGGGTTGAATGCAGGGGCATTCTACGTCCGAGGATATGCCTCCAGCACTATTTTTTATTCCTTATTTTGAAACAGGGTCTCACTAAGTTGCAGAGGGCCTAAGTAGCTGAAGCTGGCCTTGAACCTGTGATTTTCCTGTCTAAGCCTCCCAAGTATTGGGATTACAACAAGCATGTGCCACTCTGCCTGGCTTATTCTTGATTTTGAAACAGGGTCTTGCTAGGTTGATGAGAGTCTCACTACTTGCTGAAGCTGTCCTCAAACCTGCGATCCTCTTATTTCAGCCTCTCAAATACTGGGATTACAAGCGTATGCTACCATGCCCGGCTTCCCTAGCTCCTTTAATTTTTCATTTTTAAGCCAGGGTCTCACTAAATTGCTGAGGCTGTCTTTGAACCTGCAATCTTACAGCTTCTCAAGTATTACAGGGATTACAAGTGTGTACTACCATGACTGGCTGGAAATTATTAGGAGGTAGAATGCTCCTAGGTTCAATCCTCAGTACAAAAAAACCCCAAAAACCAAAAAAGCCAGGTTTGGTGGTGCATGCTTATAATTCTAGTACTTGGGAGGCGGAGGCAGGAGAATTGCAGGTTCAGAGCCAGCCTTGGCAACTTAGTGAGGCTCTCAGCAACCTAGTGAGACTCTGTTTCCAATTAAGGAAAAAATCACCCCAGCTTGGCGGTAGAATGCCTCTAATGCCTCTAGGCTCAATCCCCAGTAAAAAGAAAAAAAAAAAAAGTATCAGCCGGGCGTGGTGGCGCACGCTTGTAATCCCAGCATTCGGGAGGCTGAGACCGGAGGATCCGGGTTCGCGGCCAGCCTCAGCTACGTAGTGAGGCACTCCGCAACTTAGTGAGACTTGGTTTCAAAATAAAGAATAAAAAATAGGGCTGGGGGTATAGCTCGGAGGTAGAATTCCCCTGATTTCAATCCCCAGTACCGCAAAAAAAAAAAAAAAAAAAAAAAAAAGTATCTTGCTCTCAGTTAGGTATCAGTTAATGGTGGTACAATCATTTATTCAATTGCCAAATATATATTATCTCCACTTTATCTTTAGGGATATGTTCCAAGATCCCAAGTAGGCATAGGAAACATGGATAGTGCTGAATCTTACATATATACTATATTGTTTCCTATACATACATTTCTATGATAAAGGTCAATTAACAAATTAGACATAGTAAGAGACTAAAAAGAATAATATAATATTTTAATCAAAGAGATTTCATCATGCCATTACGTACAATTTATTTTTTTGCGGTACCGGGGATGGAACCCAGGGGTATTCTACCTCTGAGCTACATCCCCAGCCCTAATTTTTATTCTTTATTTGAAACAGGGTCTCACTAAGTTACAGAAGCCTCACTAAGTAGCTGAGGCTGGCCACGAACCCAGATCCTCCAGTCTCAGCCTCCCAAGTACTGGGATTACAAGCATGTGCCACTAAGCCCAGCACTTATGTACAATTTAAAACTTAGGAATTGTGAGCCAGACATGGTGGTGCACACCTGTGATCTCAGTATTTGGGAGGCTATGACAGGAGAATCACAGGTTTGTGGCCAGCTAGAGCAACTTACCGAGGCCCTCAGCAACTTAGTGAGACCCTGTTTCAAGATAAAAAAAAAATAGAGCTGGGTGTGGTGGCGCATGCTTGTAATCTCAGTACTTGGGAGGCTGAGACAGGAGGATTGCAGGTTTGCAGCCAGCCTCAGCAACTTAGTGAGACCTTGTTTCAAAACAAAATAGGGCTGGGGGTATAGCTCAGAGGTAGAATGCCCCTCAGAAGTAGAATGCCCCTGGGTTCAATCCCCAGTACCTAAAAAAAAAAAAAAAAAAAAGAAAAGGGGGCTGGACTCAAGTAAAAGCATCTAAAAACCAAAAGGTTAACTTTGGTCAGTCTAAACAGCTGTTCATCAAAACCTATCTGCTCATAATGTGGTAAGTCTCATAATTTCCAAATCAAAATAAAAATGATTCTCAGTTCTGTTTTGCTTCTTTTCTCTTATACAGAAACATTAAATCTCATGTCTGCCGGGCGTGGTGGCTCACGCTTGTAATCCCAGCATTCGGGAGGCTGAGACCAGAGGATCTGGGTTCGAGGCCAGCCTCAGCTACCTAGTGAGGCACTCCGCAACTTAGTGAGACCCGGTTTCAAAATAAAGAATAAAAAATAGGGCTGGGGATATAGCTTGGAGGTAGAATGCCCCTGAGTTCAATCCCTAGTACCACACACACACACACACACAAAAAAAAAAGAAACATTAAATCTCATGTCAACATACAGTATGACATGTAGCTAATATGAAGGACAAAAGTTTGCTTGGCCCTAGTTTGACCTCAGCATAAGGCAAGATCCCCAGGTCTAAAACATTTAAAAACAAACCTAAAGGAAAAAAAAAAAAACAAAAGTAATCTTCATGCAAAGACTAATAATTTTAAAGCTATTAAAAGTCAGAGTTAAGCCAGTCGTGGTGGCGCACACTTGTAATCCCAGCATTCGGGAGGCTGAGACCGGAGGATCCGGGTTCGCAGCCAGCTTCAGCTACCTAGTGAGGCACTCCACAACTTAGTGAGACTTGGTTTCAAAATAAAGAATAAAAAATAGGGCTGGGGGTATAGCTCGGAGGTAGAATGCCCCTGAGTTCAATCCCCAATACTGCAAAAAAAAAAAAAAGTCAGAGTTATTTTATTCCAGGTCACCAAAAAAGTACCATCTGCTAAAATAAAATTCAGCACTGTTTTCCATCATGTCCTGAAGATTAGAAGCAGATTAACATTTCCCTCAGGAACTAGACAGAGTATTTTTTTTGTGTGTGTGGTACTGGGAACTGAAACCAGGGGCATTCTACCTCCGAGCTACACCCCCAACCCTATTTTTTATTCTTTTTATTGAAACAGGGTCTCACTAAGTTGCGGAGGACCTAAGTAGCTGAGGCTGGCCGTGAATCCAGATCCTTCAGTCTCAGCCTCACAAGTACTGGGATTACAAGTGTGAGCCATCACGCCTGGCTTAGGCAGAGTATTCTGATGCTTAATTGAGGTAAGGCAGTGAAAAAAATGAAGAGTATTTTTTCCTAACCAATTTTTAATCATTTCCAGAAATAAATCAAATCCCAGTCAATTAAATGAAGGACATGGAAACAATAATTTCTTTTAGACTCCTGAGATCAATACTGAATTTTGTAGCATTTGTAGCAAAATGTAATTTTTTTCATAATAAAAATTATAGGGTAAGCTAATCCTACATAAAAAAGCATGGGCTGAACGTAGAGGACTCTCTAAGCTTTTCATTCCATAGTTCAGCTACTGATGTTAAAGAAAAGCTGGCTAAACAGTACCTTCAATAACTGTTTCACTTACAAGAAATTCCTTTCAATAGTTTCTCCCATTTTTTCCCCCCAGAGACCCTTATTTAAAAAATAAAAATAAAATAGGGCTGGGGAATGTAGCTTGAAAGTAAAATCTTCTGGGTTCAATCCCCAGTGAGAGACAGACAGACACAAAAATAAAAAATAAATAAATAAATTAATTAATTAAAAATAAAGCCAAGTATGGTGGTGCATGCTTGTAATCCCAGTACTTGGAGACTGAGACAGAAGGATCACAGGTTTGAAGATAGCTTCAGCAAGTAGTGAAACTCTCATCAACCTAGAGAGACCCTGTTTCAAAATAAAGAATAAAAAACAGGGCTGGGAGCCAGGAATGGTGGCGCACGCTGTAATCCCAGCATTTGGGAGGCTGAGACCAGAAGATCCAGATTTGAGATCAGCCTTAGCTACTTAGTGAGGCACTCGCAACTTAAGTGAGACCCTGTTTCCAAATAAAGAATAAAAAATAGGGCTGGGGGTATAGCTTGGAGGTAGAATGCCCCTGAGTTCAATCCCCAGTACTGCAAAAAAAAAAAAAAAAAATTAGGGCTGGGGTATAGGGTGTAGCTTGGAGGTAGATTGCCCCTGGGTTCAATCCCCAGTACTGCGATAAATAAATAATAGAACAAAACAGAACAATAACAACAAAAACAAAAACAAACAAACCGTGAATAAATTGTTATTTCTGTACTGTTTCATTTAATATTTTCAGAACTTGGTTGACTCTGGGTAACTAATACTACAGAAAGTGAAATCAAGGATGGTGTGCACTATCAAATATATCTTAGATTTACTTTTATTTAATTGTAGAAGACTGAAGAAAGTCTATAAAATTCTATTATAAAGTGATTAACTTTTGTGAAAAGTAAATCAAGAACCTACCTTAAACTTTATTTGTATCTTTTTTCTTTCTGTAGAGACTTCTTCTTTTGCTTGCTGTTCTTCATCAGAATCACTAGGTGAATCAGATAATTTGGAGTCTTCTAGGGTACCAAGTGACTTTTCACTGACCTTACTAGAAATCGTATCACCAGTGTGTGGAATGAAATCATCAGGTTTTTCCCATTTGGATTCTGATCAACACATTTTAATAGTTATGTTAGTTATCAATTCTACTTAGAAGTAATTCCAATATAACACTTTTTTATCATTTATAATGTATTGCATCTATTTCACATTCCTATTTGATTAATGGGACAGTTTTCAAACCTCTTGCTCTAATATCTTTCAAAACTGATTTCAAACAACTTGGACCCCCCCCCCCCGATACACACCCCATTTGGTGGTATTGGGCAATGAACCTAGAGGCATTCTACCTCTGAGCTATACCCTCAACCCTTATTATTTTGAAACAGAGTCTTGCTAGGTTCTGAGAATCTCCCTAAGTTGCTGAGGCTGGTCTGGAACCTGCGGACCTCCTGTTTCAGCCTCCTAAGTACTGAGATTATAGGCAAGTGTTTGCTCACAGGTTTACAACTTGGATTTACTATATGTAAACTGCAACTACTACAATTCTAATGCAAAGAGAGGCTTAAGAATTGGGAAACTCTAGCCGGGCGTGGTGGCACACGCTTGTAATCCCAGCATTCGGGAGGCTGAGACCAGAGGATCCAGGTTCGCGGCCAGCCTCAGCTACCTAGTGAGGCACTCCGCAACTTAGTGAGACTTGGTTTCAAAATAAAGAATAAAAAATAGGGCTGGGGGTATAGCTCGGAGGTAGAATGCCCCTGAGTTCAATCCCCAGTACCGCAAAAAAAAAAAAAAAGAATTGGGGAACTCTTTTAGTTAGGGACTCTCAATCTATCTGACCACAATTTCAGGAAACACACTGATAAGGGTCATATATGAGATTCTCTGGAATTTACTTATCACAAATATTTCCTGGGATTTTCACAAAATGATTTCAAATTGTGAAGATGTGAATGAATATAATTTTTTTTGGCGGTACTGGGGATTGAATTTAGGAGCATTCTACCTCCAAGCTACATCCTTAGTCCTATTTTTACTCTTTATTTTGAAACAGGGTCTCACCAAGTTGCGGAGGGCCTCACTGAGTAGTTGAGGCTGGCCGTGAAGCTGGATCCTATGGTTTCGGCCTCCCAAGTACTGTGATTACAAGTGTGAGCCACCATATTTGGCTGAATGTAATTTATCATTTTTCTGGGGGGAGGAGGGTGGGGGGGTGGTGGAAAACCCTCAATTAACTAAACTCTATTGCCATCTAGTGGTTCGCTGGGCTTTTAGTAAACGAAAGTATTTGTAATTGTTTTGTAGATAGTCTCTATTTTTAGTGAAAAGGAAAAAGATTATCTAATTTACTGTCCAAATGAGAGTGTTTTAAGATTTAAAGTGGGAACCAGGCGTGGTGGCACATGACTGTAATCCTAGTACTTGGGAGGCTGAGACAGAAGGATCACAGGTTTGAGGACAGTCTCAGCAAGTAGTGAGACTCTCATCAACCTAGCAAAACCCTGATTCAAAATAAAAATAAAATAGGGCTGGGGATGTGTTTTGGAGTTAGAAACACCCCTGGGTTCAATCTCCAGTGCCCCCCCCCACACAAAAAGAGATTGAAAGTGGCTGCTATTAATAATTACACTAGCCAGGCGTGGTGGCACACACTGGTAATCCCAGCATTCGGGAGGCTGAGACCAGAGGATCCGGGTTCGAGGCCAGCCTCAGCTACCTAGTGAGGCACTCTGCAACTTAGTGAGACCCGGTTTCAAAATAAAGAATAAAAATTAGGGCTGAGGTGTAGCTCGGAGGGAGAATGCCCCTGATTTCAATCCCCAATACTGAAAAAAAAAAAGAAAAAAGAAAAAAATTTACACAGGTCCAGGCATAAACCAAAATCATTGAGGGCAAATTAGTTTGTATAGTCCAATAATCAATATATGTAGGCACTAATTAAACATTTATTTTTCCTTATGTATATTCAGTAACAAAAATAAAAAGTAGAGCTGGGTGTGGTGGCACATGCCTGTAATACAGTACTTGGTAGGCTGACACAAGAGGATGGCAGGTTTGAGAATAGCCTCAGCAAGTAGTGAGACTCTCATCAACCTAGCAAGACCCCGTTTCAAAATAAAAATAAGCTAGGTGTTGTGGTGCACACTTGTAATCCCAATACTTGGGAGGCGGAGACAGGAGGGTTGCAGGTTGGCAGCCAGCCTCAGCTAATTAGTGAGGCCCTATTCCTCTTAACGAGACCCTGTTTCAAAATAAAGGATAAAAAGTAGGGCTGGGAGTATAGCTCCAAGGTAGAATACCCCTACGTTCAATCCTGAGTACTGCAAAAAACCCCCCAAAATAACAACAACAACAAATAAATAAAATAAAATAGGGCTGGGGCTGTACCTCGGAGGTAGAATGTCCTTGGGTTCAATTCTCAGTGAAACACAAACAAACAAGCTCATTTATAGCTGGGCATGATGGCACACACCTATAATCCCAGTACTTGGGAGACTGAGACATGACTGCAGGTTCTAGGACGGTCTCAGCAACCTAGTGAGGCTCTCAGCAACTTAGTGAGACCCTGTTTCCAAATAAAAAATAAAATAGGGCTGGGGGTATAGCTCAGAGGTAGAAGGCCTCTTGATTCCCCCTCCAGTACCACACATAAAATAAATAAATAAATACATAAATAAATAAATAATCGATTAAGCACCTATTATGTACCAGGCACTGTTTTGAGTACTTCATAGATATCTCTCATGAACCTGCAGAACAAATCATATGATCATGTATTTTTACTCAAGAGCAACTATAGGTTCAGTGACTTGCTTGCTATCACATCACTGATAAGGGAAGAAACTTAAATGTCTCTCTTTTTTTGGGGGGGAGGGGGGGTACTCCTGCCTGCCTGCCTGCCTTATTTATTTATACTGGGGATTGAATCTAGGGGCATTTTACCTCTGAGTTATACACCCAGCCCTATTTTTTTTTTTTTTTTTGGTGGTACTGGGGGTGGAACCTAGGGGCCTTCCACCTCCGGGCTGTAACCCCAGCCCTATTTTATTTCTTATTTTGAAACAGGGTCTCACTAAGTTGCTGAGAGCCTAAGATGCTGAGACTGACTTTGAACCTGTGATCCTCCTGTCTCAGCCTCCCAAGTACTGGGATTTCAGGAGTGTACCACCATGCCTGGCTTCCCAGCTCTTTTTTTATTTTTATTTTTTTTTGCAGTACTGGGGATGAACTCAGGCGCATTCTATTTTATTCTTTATTTTGAAATGGGGTCTCACTAAGTTGCCGAGTGCCTCACTAGGTAGCTGAGGCTGGCCTCGAACTTGGATCCTCCTGTCTCAGCCTCCCAACTGCTGGGATTACAAGTGTGCACCACCATGCCTGGATTTCTTTTTTATTTGGAAACAGGATTTCACTAAATTGGATGATGCTGGCTTGAAAGCTTCAATCCCTCTGTCTCAGCCTCCCAGGTACTGAGGTTACAAGCATGAGCCACCACTCCCAGCTTTAGATCTAATTCTAAAGCTACATTATATCACTATATTATCTCAATAAAGATTGAGTACTTTAATGGGATAAACACTAATATCATTGGGCAAACTAGGTATCTGCTTGGAGGTTAAAGGGCTATATATATTTAAAAAAATTTTTTTTAAAGGGCTATATCTTATGAAAAGATTTAATGCTATGTAGAGGGCTTTACATAGTAAGAGCTAAAACAAAACAGGTGGGCATGGTGGCACATGCCTGTGATCCCAGTACTTGAAAGGCTGAGACAGGAGGATCACAGGTTCAAAGACAGCCTCAGCAACTTAGTAAGACCCTGTTTCTTTTTTTTTTTTTTTTTTTTTTTTTTT
>PVLC010032914.1:0-17870 GCA_004027655.1 Graphiurus murinus | reverse complement strand
TTGAGTTCTCTGTATATCCTAGATATTAGTCCTCTATCAGAAGAGTAGCTGGCAAAAATTTTCTCCCACTCTGTGGGCTCTCTGTTGAGGTTCTTGATAGTTTCCTTTGCTGCACAGAAGCTCTTCAGTTTAATGCAATCCCATGTATTGATCTTCCTTTGAGTTGCTTGTGCTTTGGGGGTCTTGTTGAGAAAGTTTTGACTTGTGCCTATGTGTTGAAATGTTGGGCCTATGCCCTCTTCAAGTATCTGCAAGGTCTCTGGCCTGACTTCCAGGTCCTTGATCCACCTTGAGTTGACTCTTGTGCAGGGTGAGAAAGTGGGGTTTATTTCCATTTTCCTGCATATGGTTAACCAGTTTTGCCAATACCATTTGTTAAAGAGGCTATCTTTTTTCCAGTGTATGTTTTTGGCTCCTTTGTCAAAAATCAGTTGACTGTAAGCACGTCTGTTTCTGAATCTTCTATTCTGCTCCATTGGTCTGTGTGTCTGTTTTTGTGCCAATACCATGCTGTTTTGAAAGCATTTAAATTAAAAAATAAAAAAGGGGGAAATGCCACAGCAAAGAATTTTTATATACATGTAAACTTAATTGGTTGCGATTGACCTTTAGAAAAACAAGTCTGTGGAAAAACAGTTCCAGCCTAGAGTGCAGGCTCTATCTGAAAGGAAATGAAGGTGAACACTATGTTGCTGAAATACTTGGCAGACCAGGTATTGGAAGAAAGCGAGCTTTCTCTGCAGTATGGACATAGTGTTCTGCCAGAATTTGTTCTCAAGAGAGCAGCTTCTTGGTCTGGTAAAATGTGTCCTTGCCTTCTAAAATATTTAGGACAAGGAGACTTAGAACAAAGAGGTTTATAGATTAACACTTTATCTCATTCATTCCGGTTCTGTACAAAATATCTTATAACTTTATGAAAGAGAGACTATCTATTGTATTTCTGTCTGTAAGTATTCAAGCTAAGATTTTCAGTAAGAGAGCAGCAGCAGCAGGGACACAAGCTTGCCTGCATCTTCAGCTAAAAAAATAAACATATGCGCTTCTTCACTGCATGGGTGTGAGCGTATTCTTGCGACCTCGTCTCATTCCACACCAATCGAGAGACCCCTGACTCTGTTGTCAAGAGGGCTGGACCCCGGCAATCCTGACATTTGCCCAGACCTGCAGCATCCCTGGACGTGTCCAGTGACCTGTCACATTTCATGTCATTTTGTGCTTTCCATTTACGTTGCTTTTGTTTTGTTTTTGTGTGTCTTTCCTGACATCGTAGGCTTTATCCAAGTTTTTTAAAGGTATGTTTTCTTCCTCCCTGTAAGAGAGAACCTGTGTTTCTGGCTCACTAACCATACTGGGTGGCGGTGTCTTTCCCAGTAGGAAAGCTCAGGGAGCTGGGTCAGGACTGAGTGTGGGCAACGTCATGAGGTGTAGCCCCTGTGTTGCCTAAGGACTATGGAAGCATACAAGTGGACATAGTTGGCTATTTCACACACAGAACATAACTGTGACACAAAAATGAGAGAAAGATAATCACCAAATACTCTAGGACACTGCTCTTCCATATTAGTGTGAATGAGAACATCTAGGGCCATAGATGGAAAATGCAGATGCTGGGACCTGCCCCCAGAGATTCCAGTTCTATAAATCTGTGTATAGACCAGGAATCTGTGTTTTCAAAATGCATCCAGGTGACAAACAAGTACTGGGACTGCTGATTTTCTGGCTGCAACAAAATAAGTGGAGGCTGGGGCATGGCAGAGCACACCTGTAATCCCAGTACTTGGGAGGCTGAGACAAAAGGATCCCAGGTTTGAGGAAAGCCTTAGCAATATAGTGAGACTCTCAACAACCTAGTGAGACCGTGTTTCAAAATAAAATAGGACAGGGGGTTCAATGCCCCTGGGTTCAAACCCCAGCACCACACACACATACACACACACACACACACACACACACACACACACACACAAAGTGGAGTCTATGAGAAAACAAAGATAGTACTTACATCATGTGAAATAACTGAAGAATACCCTGACATATGAACAAAGAAGAATAAGCCCTTCTACCTCTGAGCTATACCCTATCTTTTATTTTGAAGCAAGGTCTCACTAAGTTGCAGAGGGTCTCACTGAGTAGCTGAGGCTGACTGTGAACCTGTGCTCCTCCTGTCTTAGCCTCCCAAGTACTGGGATTACAAGTGTGTGCCACCACACCTGGCTTGACAGTATTCTTTTCTTGCCTGTATGTGTGGAACTGGGGATAGAACCTAGGGACATTCTACCTCTAAGCTACACCCCCAGCCTTATTTTTTATTTTGAAACAGGTTCTCACTAAATTGTCCAGACTGCCCTCAAACCTGTGACTCCTTCTGTTCCAGCCTTCCCAGTACTGAGATTACAGGAGTGTACCACCACACCCTGCTGACAGTATTTATATTGCCAGAAGGAAAAAATTCACATAATTCTATAAAAACACTTAACCATATTTGAAAGAGAGAGAGGGGTGGGGGTTCAGGGAGGAAGGTTCCAGTCCATGGATATAGTCTATCTTTTCATTTATTTAGATTTTTTTTTTTTTTTTTTTTTTTTTTTGCGGTACTGGGGATTGAACTCAGTGGCATTCTACCTCAGAGGTAGACCCCCAGCCCTATTTTTTTTTATTCTTTATTTTTGAAACAGAGTCTCACTAAGTTTTGGAGTGCCTCACTAGTTTGCTGAGGTTGGCCTCGAACCCAGATCCTCCAGTCTCAGCCTCCCAAATACTGGGATTACAAGCATGCGCCACTATGCCTGGCTCTTATTTCAGCATTTTTGCACTTTTCAGCATACAGTTAGGCACACATTTTGTCAGATCCAAGCCTAAATATTCAATTGTTGATGCCATCTTGCATAAGACTACTTAAAATTTAAAATTTAAAGTGTTCTTTCCTACTCAAGAGAAATACATTTGACTATTTTATATCGGTTGACATTGTAGTCTGTAAATTTGCCAGTCATCATCTTTTAGCCCCAGTGAAACAAGGACTTTGACTTTTCATTTGAGCCTGAAAATGTTCAATGGGCAACTAAAAGGGTAAAATCTTGGCATCTTTGCCTTCATTTTGTATCAGTCTTTAGATTCTTGCTCAGCTCTGCCTGTAGCCATGTTAATCATTTAAGGGGTACTCATCTGAAAACTGGCAATACGAGGTTTATTAAGCTTAAATTTACGTAATTCATTTCATCCCTCTGTAAGAACTGAGGACACCATGAGAAGGATAACTAAGTCATTTTCAAGATTCACAGGGACATCCAACTATCAGAATTTACAAAGTCCTGTTCTCTTAGGGTGGTGCCTCGAAGCCTCTAGTCATTGCTGTACACCTTCCAAGGAACAGCAGAGCCTGGCAGGCAGATCACCTCATGATAAGACCTCTCTGACTCAGCAGAAGCAATAATCTCATGGGGATGAATTGCCCTCTTCCAGGACCACAGGTCCGATAGATACATATCCTAGGTAGCAAATGGAGATTGCCACCTCAAGCAATAAGAACTTCCCCAGACCCACCTCACAGAACCAGAACTGAGGAAACGGTCCAGACAGTTTGCCCAGGACTGTTTAACTGTGCACGCCTCTCACCACCCTCACCCAGACAGTTCTTCCCCTGTTTAAACCTACAAGTCATGTCAGTGCTACAAAGACAGGGCTAAGGACATGGGTCCCCTTCTCGTCCCAGGAGAGCTCTGCATTGCATTTGTCTCTTCTGCTGAGTCAACATGGATCCCAGGAACAATATATATGTCTGGTGATGAGTTAAAACTACCTCCCAAGCAACAGCAACTTTCTCATCCCCGACAATGCCCTTCCAGACGAATCCTGAGAAAATGATGGACCAGACTACACCTGACCAAGATCACCTGCCTTGGTAGCTCTGCAAACGCTCCGTCCTTGCCCTCATTCCCCTCTCTGTAAAACCTCAGAGTCTGTGTCAGCCCCTTGAAGACAGGGCCAAGAGTGTGGGCCCTCTTTCCTTCCCAGTGTAGCTTCACTAATTAAAGCTCTTTTCTTGTTTTACACTGTTACTTTTTTCATTTATTTTTCAGAGCAAGTGACCAAACCTGACCTGCAGTGTCAGGCCTCAGAGCCTAGGATTCCAGTAACACTAGTTCTTCCTTTTATTTTTCCCATTGTTTCTGCTATTTTTTTTAATTTTTATTTTATTTTTAATTGACACAAAAATTATACACATTAATGAGATACTATATGATGTTTTATTGCATGGATATATTGTGTAATAGTCAAATCACGGCAAACATTTCACTATTCTGAAACATTTATATTTCAAATCACAGCAAACATTTCAATATTCTGAAACATTGCTTTGTGGTGAAACATTCAGTATCCCTCCTTCTAGCTCTTTTTGAAATACATAGTACATCATCCTTATCTATAATCACCCTACTGTGCAACATAGAATACCATAATTTATTTCTCCTATCTAACTATAACTAAGTACCTGTTGACCGACCTGTTGATCTCCCCAGCGGTAATCACTCTTCTGCTCTCGACTTCTATCAGATTAACTTTTCTAGATTCCACATATGAGTGAGATAATGCAGCATTTGTCACTCCATGCCTGGCTGATTTCACTTAACATGGGAGTGCGGAGGTCTCTTTGACATACTGATTTCATATCCTTTGGAAATATGCCCGGTAGTGAGATTTCTGAAAGATATGGTAGTCCCATAGATTCCTTGGTATTACCTACACAGTCATTCATGCTGTCTGTAAATATTTCATTTCTTCCTTTCAAATCTCTGTGTCTTCTTGCCTTGTTACATTAACTAGGACTTTCAGTACAAAAACGAATAGGAATGGTAAAAATGGAATTCCTTACCTTCTTCCTGATCTTAGGAGGAAAACATTTGGTCTTTTCCACTAAGTGTGATGTTAGCTTGTAGGTTTTTATGCAGCTATCTTTTATAACGTAAAGGAACTTCCTTTCTAGTCCTAGTTTGCTGAGAGTTTTTTTTTATTATTTTGTTTTGTTTTGCTTATGAATCTATTTTATTTTAAAATCTTCTCAGAAACACTATACACTTTTGTTGAAATATTAGTACCTCATTGTAGTTTACATTTTTATCATCAGTTAGAGAAATTATCTCAGGAATACATACATTATATAAAGAGATTTTTGTCATTCTAGAGGCAATTTCCCTATCAAGTGCCCAACTATTTCAAATACAAAGGGCTTTAAGCAAACATCTGCTGGAAACTATACCTTTAGAATCACCAATGAAGAAAAGCAGTTTCTAATAATTAAAGGTTTAATTTTTGTTGTTAAATTTTAAATTTTTAGAGCCGGGTGTGATGGCGCATGCTTGTGATCCCAGTACTTGGGAGGCTGAGACCAGAGGATCCAAATACGTGGCCAGCCTCAGCTACTTAATGAAGCTCTCCACAACTTAATGAGACCCTGTTCCAAAATAAAGAATAAAAAATAGGACTGGGGGTGTAGCTCAGAGGTAGAAGTCCCCTGGGTTCAATCTCCAGTGCTGCAAAAAAAAAAAATTAAATTTTGATTTGTTTATGATTTATTAGCTTAAGGGCAGTTTGATAGTTAAAAATTAACCATTTTGAAGTGTTAGAAATGTCCTTTTGTCAATTCCAATTTTTTTTATTTTAAATTGGTTTTAAATTTTACAGAAACATGGTTGGAGTTAAATATTTATTGCAAGTCCAATAATAATTTGTACCAAAAAAAAAGTATGTATTGTAAGTCTAGCACATACAATGCTGGAATTTCTTAAAAGCAATTAATAACATGCTTTTGTTTTGCATAAAACATGCATTAGTATCAACTACCACATGTTGGCAAAATCAGTCTCTATAAGAAGACAGTCTAATAGTAAGAAAACTAGTTGTGAACAGCAGGTTAAATTTAAAAAAAAAAAAGAGGATTTCCAGTTAATGGAAAAGAAGGAGCAGTACCTGTCATAAATCACCCTGGGGTGATTTGTACTCTTGTGCTGTACAGTAGTGCATGCCCCCAAGATTTGGTCCTGAACTGTCTGTCATAGGGAGTAAGGAACTTTCTGGTAGTTAAGTCAGACATTTGGGAAGATATAAACTTTGAGGACAAGATGGTACACCAGTAATGCAACTTTGCAGAGGGGGGTTCAAAACATCCTTATCAATGCTCAATTTTAGTTATTAGAAAATACAAATTAAAATCACAATGAGATAACACTTTATACCCACTAGGATAGTTATAAAAAGAAAATGGAAGCCAGGCATGGTGGCGCATGTTTGTAATCCCAGTATTTGGGAGGCTGAGACAGAAGGATCACAGATTTGCAGCCAGCCTCAGCTACTTAGTGAGGCCCTCTGCAATCTAGTGAGATCCTATTTTAAGTAAAGAATTAAAAATAGGGCTGGGGCCCAGGCGTGGTGGCACACGCTTGTAATCCCAGCATTTGGGAGGCTGAGACCAGAAGATCCGGGTTCACGGCCAGCCTCAGCTACCTAGTGAGGCACTCCGCAACTTAGTGAGACCCTGTTTCAAAGTAAAGAATAAAAAATAGGGCTGGGGGTATAGCTCGGAGGTAGAATGCCCCTGAGTTCAATCCCCAGTACCACAAAAAACAAACAAACCAAAAAAAACCTCAAATAGAGCTGGCCATGGTGGTGCACACTTGTAATCCCAGTACTTGGGAGGCTGAGACCGGAGGATCCGGGTCCCTCGGCCAGACTCAACTACTTAGTGAGGCACTCCGCAACTTAGTGAGATCCTGTTTCAAAAAATAAAAAATAGGACTGGGGGTGTACCTCTTTTCCTCCCTCCCTCCAAGCACAACTGCTATAAAAAAAAAATCCTCTCTGTACCTTCCTGTAACAAAGATTTCTGTCTGTGTTAATAACAGATATGGTTGCATTATTATCCTTTATAAAAGTAGATGAGGCACTCTGCAACTTAGTGAGACCCTGTTTCAAAATAAAAAGAATAAAAAAATAGGGCTGGGAGTATAGCAAGAAGGCAGAATGCCCCTGAATTCAATCCCCAGTACCACAAAAGAAAAAAAAAATAGGGCTGGGAGTGTAGCTCAGAGGTAGAATGCCACTGAGTTCAATCCCCAGTACTGAAAAAGAAAAAAGAGAGGGGGGGAGGGGAAATGTCAAGTATTATAGGGGATATGGAGAAATCAAAACTTTCATATACTGCTGGTAGTAATGCAAAATGCTGCAGCCACTTTGGAAGAGTTTAGTGGCTTGTCAAAAAGCTAAACATAGATCTACCATACCATAAGAACCAGCAATTTCATTCCTAGTTATATGTCCAACAGAACTGCAAACAGGTATTCAAACGAGTACTCAAATGTTCATAGCCAGCCGGGCGTGGTGGCGCACACTTGTAATCCCAGCATTTGGGAAGCTGAGACCGGAGGATCTGGCTTCGCAGCCAGCCTCAGCTACCTAGTGAGGCACTTCGCAACTTAGTGAGATTCGGTTTCAAAATAAAGAATAAAAAATAGGGCTGGGGGTATAGCTTGGAGGTAGAATGCCCCTGAGTTCAATCCCCAGTACCGCAAAAAAAAAAAAAAAAAAAAATGTTCATAGCCTCACTGTTCAACATATCTGAAAGGTTAAAAACACTCAAATGTCCATCAACTGATGAATGGATATAGCCAAAATGTGGTGCGGCCAAACAATAAATATTACTTATCAGGAAAAACAATGAAGTACAACTGATACACACAACACAAAGGGAAATACATAATATAATTCCATTTCTATATACCTGACTATATAAATCCTTGAATTACACATCAGATTAATGCTTGCCAGGGGCTGGGGCTGCAGAGAGGAGGGAGTGACGACTTTATAGGTACCGGACTTCCTTTTGCAGTGATCAACATGCTCTGGAAATAGAAAGGGGTGATGATTCTACATCATAAATGTTCCAATGTCACAAACTTGTGCACTTGAAAGCAGTTTTATGGCCAGGTGTGGTGGCGTACACCTGTAATCCTACTACTAGAAGGCTGAGACAGGAACTCAGGTTGAAAGCCAGCCTCAGCTACTTAGTGAGACTCTGTTTAAAAATAAGGAATAAAAAATAGGACTGGGGGTGTAGCTCAGAGGTAGAATGCCCCTGAGTTCAATCCCCAGCACCACACACACACACACACACACACACACACACACACACACACACAGCAGTTTTATGTCATGTGAATTTCGCTACAACTTTTTAAAAAGAGTGTGGCATGTCTCAGAAAATAGTGACATAGAGGCCCAAGAAGCAAGGTAAAGTGTCCAGAAATGGATGCACTTATGTTTTGGAAAGTGATAACTGACAGAGTCAGTGTTGTGAGCCAGTACATCCAGCCCTCCATTGTGAAAACACAGAGCTATGCCAGAATCATGTCACGATACAAAACAATCCCTTTTAAAACTTTCAAAGTAGCAGAAAATACAAAGGGATATTTATACAGCCCTAGGTGGAAACGGTCACTTAATGCAAAAGAAAAATAAGACAGAGAAAAGAAGATAAAATACTATTAAACAACATCTCTTAAATCTGTTTCACAAAAATCACCTCCAAAAAATTTTTTTAATATGAAAATGGAGCCAGGCGTAGTGGCGCACGCTTATCCCAGCATTTGGGAGGCTGAGACCGGAGGTTCCAGGTTCACGGCCAGCCTCAGCTACATAGTGAGGCCCTTTGCATCTTAGTGAGACCCTGTTTCAAAATAAAGAATTAAAAAATAGAGCTGGGGGTATAGCTCAGAGGTAGAATGCCCCTGGGTTCAATCCCCAGTACCGAAAAAATGAAAATGGAAGTAAACACAGTATATAAAAATGCCATGGGAGTGTGGTTAGCATTCCTCCTAATCAAAGCTCCTTGAAAATTAATTTTAACGTGCTAACAGTCACAGAGTGCTTACACTGACTGATATGTGAACAGAAAATGACAGATGCAAATACGTGTGTGTGTGTGTGTGTGTGTGTGTGTGTGTGTGTGTGTGTATGATACTGGGGATCGAACCCAGGGGCATTCTATCTCTGAGCTACACCCCCAGCCCTATTTTTTATTCCTTATTTTGAAACAGGGTCTCACTAAATAGCTGAGACTGGCTGCGAACCTCTGATCCTCCTGTCTCAGCCTCCCAAGTACTGGGATTACAAGTGTGTACCACCACGCCTGGCTGAGCAAATGCTTTTAACAAACGAAATGAAGAGAGGATACATGAAAATTATGCATCTTATTTTTTCCACGCTTGGATAACTCCTACACTTTGTTAATTTTGTTATTCTGTCTGGAACCTTCTCTGAGGCAGTTTCTCCTCTTACCTAATGATAAGCTAGTTTTGAATTGATTTCCATGCTCACAAGCAGCCTGTGTATGAAGCTGCCTTTCAGAAACGTCCAGTGTTGTGAGAGGTTGGTGTTTATTATGCTGGCATCCCTGGCAGTGATCAGCTGTGTGATTCATCATCTGATGTTTGCTGGATGGAAGAGTCATCCTCAGCCTCCTCCATTGCCTCAGGATGTGGTTGTTCCAGCCAGCGCTCAGGGGATGGACAAATCAGCACCATCCTGGAGCAGTGCCATGATGATGACACCACCCTGCCCCTGAGATTGACCTGCTCCCTATCTGCACCTTCCGGCCTGGCCTTGAGCTTTGCTGTCCCGCCCTCTGCTTTTATTTGGCAACCCTGGCACCCTACCAAGGAAAACCTGAGTCCCAGCAAAGGGACACAAATGTTCCTTCACCTCCTTACAGATTCAGAGACAAGGAAACACCACTTCTTATTCAGGTACAAAATTGAAATTAGAAGCCGGGTGTAGTGGTGCAGGCTTGTAATTCCAGTACTTGGGAGGCTGAGACCAGAGGATCCGGGTTCGCAGCCAGCCTCAGCTACTTAGTGAGGCCCTCTGCAACTTAGTGAGACCCTATTTCAAAATAAAGACTAAATAATAGGGCTGGGGATGTAGCTCTGAGGTAGAATGCCCCTGGGTTCAATCCCCAGTGCCGAAAAAAAAAAATGTGAAATTAGAGTTGACAACCAGTTACATTTAAGAAAGCATGACAGCCAGGTATGGTGGCACACACCTGTAATCCCAGTACTTGGGAGACTGAGACAGGAGGATCACAGGTTCGGGACCAGCCTCAGCAACCTAGTGAAACTTTTTCAAAACAAAAAACAAAAAGGGCTGGGAGTGTAGCTTGGAGGTAAAATGCTCCTGGGTTCAATTCCCAGTACTACAAAAACAAAAAGAAAGAAATCCACTCAACCACACTCATAAAAACATGTCAGCTCTTCCCATCCTGGCAACAGTGAGGTCTTCTGGGTCCAACCTGGTCTTCATCAGAGTGATCACGGAGTTGGTAATTCTCTGCTCTGGCCATGGCCAATCAAGACCCTCCCAGAGGCACACACTGGGTTCAGGCTGCCCTTAGGAGTCCGAGGTTCAGATCCTCCGACACCTCTCCACCCACTCTGCTTAAGGCCACTTGGAAGGGCTGGCAAACAGACACTGCATCTTGCATAAGGAGGAACCCCACTTCTAGTCCAACGCCAGCCCCAGCATAAACTCACACACACCCCACCCCACTGTATATTCCCATTTTGTAAATAAATTGTAATTTATCACTAGTTTCCCATTGAAACATTTAAATTGGTGACACCCTGTTTCAAAATAGAAATAAAATAGGCTGGGAGCTGGGCGTGGTGGCACACACTTGTAATCTCAGTACTTGGGAAGCTGAGACAGGAAGATGCAGGTTCGAGGCCAGCCTCAGCTACTTAGTGAGGCCCTACGCAACACAGTGAGACCCTGTTTCAAAATAAAGAATAAAAAAAAATAGGGATGGGGGTGTAGCTCAGAGGTAGAATGCCCTTGAGTTCAATCCCCAGTACCACAAAAAAAAGAAAAAAAATTGATCTGCCTTTAGCAAAGTTTTATAAAACCTGTGTTTCCTGCCATATATTGATAATTTTCCAAAGTATACAGGACTCCTAACATATAAAATGTAAGGTTACTGAGATAATGACATCTAAACAAAACAAAATGGTGATAGCCTTTCCACATGTATACAAAGCTACAAATGAGATGTTCTATTCCTGATAATTACATTTTATGCTTTTCCTAAAAACTATGTAACTGTTGTTTTTTAGCATTTAACAAAAGTATAAAACCAAACAGTGTTTTAAGGAAAAATGTCAGGGCTGCTGCAGCAGCCAAAGCTGACACAGGCCCCTATTTTGCCTGTGGCTCAAGGTCAAGCTGTGTTACCTGTACATGTCCTTAGGCCTACAGTTGTTTCACAGCCCCAAGTTTCTCTTTTAACTATTCAAAAGATCTCCCAGATACATCACCAGGAATTGCAGCTGGCCTTTGGAGCAGATGGACAAACTTCATCCCAGCCCACGACTTTAGACCTGTCAGTTACTGGAGTTCCACAACCAGTCCTTGCTGCAGTTTATCCTCAGACATTGCCTACTTCACAGATGAGTTCCCAACATCTACCAGTTGGTCTTCAACTTGAGCCTGGCCCCCCAAATGCCAATCAGACTTCTAGATTCTTACCAGTTATTTACCCTCAAGTGTTATCAAATCAGTCTTCTGCCCAGTATGTGAGCAGTGGATAAAATGCTGCCAGTACAGCTCAGCTCCCTTTTAATTCCACCGGGGGACATTGGGAGGCCCATCAGCCTTTACAAAAGACACATTCAGTGTCACAGTCCTATCCCATGGTACACCAGGAATCCATAACTCCAAGTTTTTCAGTGCCACAAAGCCAGACTGGGCATTAAAAGAAAACTGTAGTCAGGCATGGTGGCACACGCTTGTAATCCCAGTACTAAGGAGGCTGACACCTGAGGATCAGAGTTCATGACCAGCCTCAGCTACTTAGAGGCCCTCCGCAATTTAGTGAGACTCTGTTTCAAAATAAAAGAATAGAGCCGGGCGTGGTGGCGCATGCTTGTAATCCCAGCATTTGGGAGGCTGAGACTGGAGGATCCAGGTTTGCGGCCAGCCTCAGCTACCTAGTGAGGCACTCCACAACTTAGTGAGACCCTATTTCAAAATAAAGAATAAAAAAATAGGTCTGGGGGTGTAGCTCAGACGTAGAATGCCCCTGGGTTCCATCCCCAGTACCGCAAAAAATAAAAAAGGCTAAAGGTAAAGCTTAAGCCGGGCGTGGTGGTGTACACTTGTAATCACAGCATTTGGGAGGCTGAGACCAGAGGATCCAGGTTCATGGCCAGCTTCAGCTACTTAGTGAGTACCTCTGCAACTTAGTGAGACCTGTTTCAAAATAAAGAATAAAAAATAGGGCTGGGGGTACAGCTCAGAGGTAGACTGCCCTTGGGTTCCATCCCCAGTACACACACACACACACACACACACACACACACACACACACACACACAAAATCTGCCCATGAACTATTTTTTTTTTTTTTGGTACTGGAGATTGAACTCAGGGGCATTCTACCTCCGAGCTACACCCCCAGCCCTATTTTTTATTCTTTATTTTGAAACTGAGTCTCACTAAGTTGCGGAGTGCCTCACTAGGTAGCTGAGGCTGGCCGCGAACCCGGATCCTCCGGTCTCAGTCTCCCGAATGCTGGGATTACAAGCGTGTGCCACCACGCCCGGCTGCCCATGAACTATTTAAAATGTTCAGAAGTATATAAAAGTGAAAACAACAATCTAGATTTAAAGTTACATGTTATTTTCTATATTGTTTTGTACTGGAGATTTAACCCAGGGGCATTCTACCTCCAAGCTACACCCTCAGCCCTTTTTATTTTTTATTTTCAAACAGGTTCTCGCAAAGTTGCCGAGGGCCTCACCAAGATGCTGAGGCTGGCTTCAAACCTGTGACCTCCTGTCTCAGCCTTCCAAGTACTGAGTTAATGGGCATGTACTTCCATACCTCACCTGGCTAAAAGTTACATTTTCACTCTCTCCAAGTTCTGGTCTGCAGCCAAGTGGAACTGTTGTGGCATGGACACGGACTGGAAAAGAATTTCCAAGACAAAAGTAGAGATACTGATGATGAGTTTATTTAAACAGAAAATACACGCATCCCCAGTACCACCAAAACAAAAAAAAATTATTATAACATCTAAATAGTCATTCTGATGAACAAAGCACGACTTACAGGATATACATACAATGTGATTTTTATTTCAACACCTTCCTTTTAGAAATTTGTGGTACTTGGTGTTCCCCTGCCACTGAGTAAAAACTAGGTCAAATCTTGTTAATTATTCTGGTCACTTTTATTTAATAAATATCTGTCCATAAGCTGTTTTAAATGTTCAGAAGCATATAAAAGTGAAAACAATGTGTGCTCTCTCATAAGAGAAAGGGAGAGATAGTGGCAGAGGCAGAAAGTCTGAGAGACAGGCAGAGAAGAAGCGACTGTGGGGTGCATGGCTCTTCTTTTACAAGCAACTTTGTACACCGTCCAGCCTGAGAGGTGTGGTGTCAATGTCCTGAGCGCACAGGGCAGGGCTGGTGGTCTCGGTCTTCTCAGAATCTTCAGGCTGGCGATCTCTGGTTGATGGATGGCACTTACGCTCTACCTGTATCTCTAGGCCTTAGTATTTTTCTCTAGACTTCTTTCATCCGTCTACAAATACATTCTGTAAGCTAACAAAATATATGCACCAAGCAACTGGACTTACAGTACTATAAGATTTACTGGATCCTTTAAGAATCCAGGCTTGGAGGCTGGGTGAAGGGAAAGGCGAACATGGAGTTCTTAAATCTAAAGCTGCAGTCCCTCTTTCCATCCGCGTTTGTCTCCTTTCTTTTATCCTATCACACACACCCCTTGACGTGGCGCACAGCGCCCCTTTTCCCACGCCCAGGCAAGGCACCACAGAAACCTGAAGATGAGGAAGGGATGTGGCCCTCTCTTACTCTTTTTTCCTTCCTGGGACTTTTATGAATCTTCCCCTTCTTTGCAAATCGTTTCTTCTCCTTCTCCTTCTTCCTCTACAGGGATTGAACGCAGTAGCATTCTACCTCCAAACTATACCCCCAGCCCTATTTTATTCTTTATTTTGAAACAAGGTCTCACTAAGTTGCGGGGGGGGGGGGTAGGGGGGCTCCACAAGTTGCTGAGGCTGGCCGGGAACCTGAGATCCTCCTGTCTCAGCTTCCCATATACTGAGATTACAAGCGTGGCCCATCACGTTGGGCTTGCAAAAGTCCTTTCTAATCCTACTGTGATTGGAGCTCAAGAAGAGATGCCACCAGACAGTAAGGTGCTTCTTGGAGGAGCATGTTACGGTGATGTAGCAATGACGCTATCCAGACGTTGCAAATACTTAAACCCGACTTTCCCACGGGTGGACTTTTAGCTTCCACAGAGAAAAGTCTCATTTGATGCGGGTGAGAGCATCTCCATTCTATCTGGTTTTACAGCCCTCGTCCACTCTGAACAGTTGACCACCCAAAGCCAGGCTTGCAGCCGAGGAGCCGCTGCCCTTCACTCGGGCGCAGACGTTACCAAGCGCAGTCTGCGACCTGAAGACTCTGGTGCCTGGAGGAGGCGGAGGGGACCGGCTGGGGTCGGAGGCGGACACGCACACCCAGATTCCCACTGGTGAGGCTCGGTTCTCAGTCGGGCTCCGGGGGTGCACGCTGTGCCCGGTCCACCAGAGGGATGCACCTAAGTAACCAACCTGCACAGGTTACAAAACAAGGTGCGCTGAGCTGGGCACAACTTCTCAGGCTCCATTTTCAAGGTGAGGAGCTCCGCAGGCTGACGCCTAAGCCAGCAGGCGCAGCAATTTGTCCCACTTCTCTCACACCTTTGTAATTTCTTTACCCCGCGGCTCCGCGATCTTGGCTGAAGCCCCGCGCTCCAGTGCGCCTGCGCGAGCTCTACTGCGGGCGCCTGCGCACTCGGATCTAAGCCGCACTCGGGTCCAGAGCAGCCTCCTCCTGCCCTCTAGTGTTGACTCCTGGACTACGCCTTGAAAAGCGGCGGAAAGGGTCACTGGGGGGTCTTTTGAGAGACATGAACGTGACATACATTTTAAACTCGCTCTTGACCTCATGGTAGTATGATACTTTAACCCTTATAAAAAATGCAAAAGAAATTAGATCGAGCCAGACATGGTGGCGCACACCTGTAATCCCACTACTGGGGAGGCTGCGACAGGAGAATCGCAAATTGGACCAGCCTTAGCAATTTAGCGACACTGTCAGCAATTTAGCAAGACCCTGTTTCAAAATAAAAAAGGCTGGAAGTGTAGCTCAGGGGTAGAATGCCTTTGGGTTCAATCCCCAGTATCACAAGAAAAAAAATCAAGAGTCCTTTGGCACAGGCAGGAATCTTCTCTGTTGAGCCTCTGGGACTATAAATGTGCTTAATACAAATAAATTGGCATTATCTGCAAATTATGTTTATCTTGTCCCTTGAAACGTGGATTCAGATTTCATCCGTATGTAGAATTTTCTCATTCCTATTATCAAATGTTCTATTGCCCACAACACCCCCAACTTCACTCTTTATCAATCCTTTCAAAGACCAATTTGTACCTTTGCTGAGTTTCTCTATTGCATATATCTGTTTTCTACTTACAACCAGCAGCATTTTTGTGGGTGTACATTGATATTCTCATACAAAAAGAAAAATGAACTTTAGTTTGGTTCCAGGGTTTAAAAAAAAAAAGTATTGTGATCCTAATACTTGGGAGGCTGAGACAGGAAGATCACAGGCTCATGGCCAGCCTCAGCAACTTAGTGAGACACTGTTTCAAAAAATAAAAATAGGACCGGGCATGGTGGCCCACGCTTATAATCCCAGCATTTGAGAGGCTGAGACTGGAGGATCCAGGTTCGCGGCCAGCCTCAGCTACCTAGTGAGGCCCTCCACAACTTAGTGAGACCCTGTGTCAAAATAAAGAATAAAAAAATAGGGCTGGGGTTATAGATCAGAGGTAGAATGCCCCTGAGTTCAATCCCCAGTACCGCAAAAATAAATAAATAAATAAATAAATAAATAAATAATAAAAATAGGGCTAAGGGTAGAGCTCAGAAGTAGAATGCCTCTGGGTTCAATCCCCAATAACACACCAAAAAATAAAACTATAGGGAGGAAGGAAACAGAACATGACAGAATAGGACACATTTTAATTGGGAGACCTTGTAATTCTGTATCATAGATTCCCAAAGTGAGTAATACCACCCTGGGGGGGGAGGAGAGTATACTAGAAAGATGGGGTGGAGCATTAGCCTAAAGTGTAATTATGGGGTATTGAATAGAAATAAGGGAGTGGCAGAAGCTCCCAATATTCTTTTTAATTTCTGAAAAGGGTAGAGGAAGCCAAATAAGTCTGGGAACTTCTGCAGTCTATGTGCTGCTTTCCAGCCTCCAAAACAGGCAGATGGGTTGGAAGAGATGAGGCCATGGGGTTGGTGGTGAGAACCCTCCCCAACAGAGGGCAGGAGCAATCTGATAGTACCAGCCAGTGAGTGCGGCTCCCCACACACTGTGTCATGCAAGAGACCCCTCCAGGGACGCCAAGACTTACTTCTTACACTGTTATTGGTAGTCAAGGTAATAAAGTCCTTATGAGTGTATGTATCCACTCTATCCTTTTAGTTCAGATCAAAGATGTTTGTAGTAAAAACATTGCCTGAAGCCACGGTTAATACTGCACATTCACTTTAACCCAGGATGGCTCCAAAGAAAAGACCTGGGAACACAACAAAATACTACATATTTTATGAATTACTAGAAGAGAGGAAGCCGGAGTGGTGGCACACGCTTGTAATCCCAGCATTTGGGAGGCTGAGACCAGAGGATCCGGGTTCATGGCCAGCCTCAGCTACCTACTGAGGCACTCCACAACTTAGGGAAACCCTGTTTCAAAATAAAGAATAAAAAATAGGGCTGGGGGTGTAGCTCGGAGGTAGTATGCCCCTGAGATCAATCCCCAGTACCGCAAAAAAAAAAAAAAAAAGGAGAGGAACTTCACAGTTTCAAACACAAAGTAATGGTGAGGAAATAAAAATAATTGCTCTGACTTATCAATACATATCATATCCATCTATTGAAATATCATAGTATGCCCCACAGATTTGTACCATTGTTTGTGTTAACAAAATTTTTTTAAATGTTTAAGAAGACGGAAAAAGGGAGAATATGGGGAAAGTCATTCTAGATTTGCTAGAAGTGAACGAAATTGATAGAACTTCTCTCTAGAGAATAATTTCATAATATAGTACAAATTTACAGTGCTATACCTGACCTTTTGACTCAAAGATATGTCTCCTAAATATTTTTATCTTAGAGATAATTCATGCTTCTGCTTACTGATATTTATTATAACACTGCTTATACTAAAAAAAAGATTGGTGAAATCCAAATGTCTTCTAATGGGGGAGTCTGATTAAACAAATTAAAGAATGCTACTGTTCAATAAAATATAATACAATAATTTCTTAGCTTTGGAGATTGAACCCAGGGCCATTCTACCTCCCAGCTACACCACCAGCACTTTTTATTTTTTACTTTGAAACAGGGTCTCGCTAAATTGCTGAAGCTGACCAAAAACTTGCAATCCTCCTACCTCAGTCTCCCAAGTACTGGGATTACAAGTCTGTGTCACCACCCCCTGCTATTTTTCCATTTTACGTCATTTGTTTATTTCTTTTTTTTTTTTTTTTTTTTTTTTTTGCGGTACTGGGGGTTGAACTCAGGGGCATTCTACCTTCGAGCTATACCCCCAGCCCTATTTTTTTATTCTTTATTTTGAAACCGAGTCTCACTAAATTGCGGAGTGCCTCACTAGGTAGCTGAGGCTGGCCGCGAACCCGGATCCTTCGGTCTCAGCCTCCCGAATTCTGGGA
>PVLC010032913.1:0-17809 GCA_004027655.1 Graphiurus murinus | reverse complement strand
ATTAGCCAGTCACAAAGAGTAAGGAAGCACATGTTCTCCCTAATATGCGGATGCTAGGGAGAAGATGGGCATAAGAGGGTCTTCAGATGGAAAAGGAGAGACCCTCGATAAACAATGAAGTTGATTTAACCAAAAAGGATTGACGGGGGGCGGGGACACCCTAATGTACATCAAGGTTACTCACTAAATTGAACCTGAGACGGAGGGAGGGTGAGGGAGCGGGGTGGGAATTGGGGGAAGGGGTCAAATGAGAAATGTGGGTACATATGTCATTTTCAATTTGTACCTAACAAAGATGTCTGCTTACATTGTACAAATAATAAAAAAATAAAAAATAAAAAAAGAAGAAAAAGGGCCCCTTGACCCCAAACTGAAAGCCATTTTGGCCAGTGCCTCTGTGATCCTGCAACCATTCTTGGAGTATACTTTTACTCAAAATTCTAAGTCTAATGAAGGAGTAGCCAACAACCAAGGAGGCAGAGGGCAGTAAGAAATGTGGTAAGAGGTAAAAAAATCAAACCAGCATTTGAGGAACCATGCAAACCCACAAATGCAAAAGTAGGTCTACAGCAGATGAAAGCCAATGTTTCCAGCCACAAGAGGTCAACTTCCACAGCATGAGAACAGTCCAATACCAGTCCTGTGGGAATCTGTGGACGCTCTGGAGACTAGCACTCAGGTAAAGAAGTCTGGCCTGGCTGCAACCCAGATGCACTGGAAGTAAGTAGCACTTTGAAAATTCTAAACTAAATCCAGTTTCATCACTGGAACTGAGTCCTGGCTCTGATGGAGGCACTGAGAGAAAATGACACACCTTGACAGAGATGGAGATCGACAATCAGAAGTTGCAGTTGGAGCCAGGTATGGTGGCACATGCCTATAATTCCAGTTCTTGGGAGCTGAGACAGGGAGATCACAGGTTCAAGGACAGCCTCAGCAACACACAAGACTCTCCGCAACCTCATGAGACTCTTTCAAAACAAAACAAAAATTTAAAAAGGGTTTCGGGTATAGCTCAAAGGTAGAATGTTTCTGGGTTTAATCCCCAGTACCACACACAAAAATAAATAAAACAGAAAAGAACATGTTGCAGTTCAGAGAGTTATAGAGGTGGAAACTCTCCAGATGCTAGAGAATTCAAGAATCCTCAAGTTTGGATACCAGTTCACCAAGCAAGGGTCGCCAACAAATGTGGCAGCTGTCAGGGAGCTGAAGGAGACCAAAGGTAAATTTTCATAAGAGGAGGTGAAGTCTCACCATGGTAACCATTTAAAAACAAACAAGACCTCTTTTTCCTTCCCAAACAGGATCATTTTATCAGAGGTTATTCATTCCTGTTAACCACACACACAGCTAATAATTTAGTACTTATTTTTTTCTTAGCACTACTTATTTATCTTAGATATTTTATTATATGCAATTGTTTTATTGTTTTTTCCCCAATACTGGGGATTGAACCCAAGAGGAATTCTACCTCTAAGCTAAAACCACAACCCTTTTTTAAAATTATTTTTTAGTTGAAATAGTATCTCATTAAATTACTGAAGGTCTCACTTAGGTGCTATAGCTGGCCTCAAACCTGTGATTCTCCTGTCTCAGTTTCCCAAGTGTTAGGATTATAGGTGTATTCCACCATGCAATGTTTGATTTGCTCGTGGGTAAATGTGGTAACTTGGCACAAGTGAATGGACACAAATCTTAGATTTGTGTCAACTGAATTAAAATCAACAGAAAATTTTAAAAAACTGAAAATTAAGTCATTTTCACACACACGTATACATAAAGGAATGAAGGAAATATCTAAAACATTAAAAAAATTATAACAAAATGTCAGCAATAAAGCCCTACTGAAAATGTTAGACAGCTCCTCTGTGCTCCCTTTACACATGACTTCTATTCCTCAAAAGCTCGTAATGCTTTCATTTTTGTATAATATGACCTTTGCTCCTAATAACCATAAAGCCTGGACATAGACTTTGTCTTAAAATATTTTTATATCTGTATGGGCATGATCTGCTGTGTCAGGATCTGGGAGGTACTTGTAAACAATTACTTCTGATTGGAGGGATAGGATGGTGGTCAGGGCTGGGATACAGAGACCAGGTGGGAGGTTACCACAGTAGATTCTGTTAATGAACAATTTACAACCAGACCTGTAAAATTCAGCATCTCTCTCAGCTAGACAGCATTCTGTCTACTTCAGCATCTGCCTCATCTGCCCAGTACCACAATGTGTCCCTTGGGACCAGGGCTCAGTCATCTCTTTCCTTACATAGGGAACATATGCTCAGGCCTTAATCATGCTGTTATACATCTCTGTACCATTATGCATGCTGTCTATGACTACTAGAAATATTTTGTCCCATCTACTCTATCCATTCCACTGCCATTTCTGCCCCTACTCTACCTCCAATCCCATCCCACCTCCATCCTGCCCTCTACTCCAGTCCATTTCATCTCTACCCCCACCTCCATCACTGCCCTGAATCCACTTCCATTCACTCCTACACATTCTTCATCCCTGCCTTCACCCCACTTTTATTCCTGCCACCTTACTCTTACCTCCCTTCAAACTTAGCCTCCTCCAGGAAGCTTCCCAGAACCTAGGCAGAGGCACATAATCTTTTTGGGGAAATTCTAGCATCACTGGGTGTTATGGTTAGATACAGAATGGTTCCTTGAGGAGCTCAAAATCGGTGTTTGGAGTTGATATAATCAAGTCTTGAGGGTTCTAATCCCAGCAGTGGATAAATCCACTGGATTTACCTGGGTGGTACCCAGTAGGCCAGGAGAATGTGACTGGAGGAGGTGGGTCCCTGAAAGTGTGGCCTTGGGAGTTATATTTGGGTCCCCCCACCACCACCACCACCACCATTGCTCTTTTTCTTGCTTCTGGCCTCCATAATGCGAGGAGCACAGCCCATGTGCTCTTGCTTTTTTTATTTCCCACCGCCATGCCCTGAGATCCACTGTCCTCAGACTCACATGGACTGAACTCAAAACCGTAAGAAAATAAATATTCCTTCCTCTAAGGTATGTGGTCAGGTCTTTAGATTATGACTGGAGGAATGCTGACCTGAACACTGGGCTAAAAGTTCTACAAGCCAGAGATTTTTTTTTTTTTTTTACCTGTTTCTTTTGCTCCCGTATCCCCAGCACCTAGCAGAATGCCTATTGCACAAAAAGAAACTCCATCAACACTTGCTGAGTGAATAATTGCTTCCATAGCATGTTACTTTAATGCTGTTTTAGCACTTTGTGCTCTGGATTGAATTTTGTGTCTACCTATTCCATTGCACTAGAAGAAAATAGAAGGTGGAGACCATTTCTTAATGGATTTGTGCCTCTGAGGCTCGCCACATGCCTGGCACACAGTGGGGGCTCATCAACTGTGTGATCACAATATGCTAGCACTGTACTGGGTACCTACTAAAGATTCTTAATACAAATGTATACACTGTTACAGTCTAGCGACCCCTATACCAATTAAGAAAAACTTTTAAATATGATTTGCAAATCTGCTTTATGCATTAACTGTGCTTTATTATTTTAAGACTTGCTCTCATGTCTCTGATGAGTCATTTCCCTGCTGTCCATCTCTTTAGTCAAAAGAACTATCCCCCTCCTGGCTTGCCATCCTTCCCACAGACTTTCCTCTGCTGAACGCTGCAACTGAATGAATGCCCCCAGTAGTAGACTGTGCCAGGCAAACCTGTTTTCCCTCAAGCTCTCCTTACCTTCACCTCTCTTCAGTACAGGGACTGCCCTTGACAATACCTGGTACAAACACCAGCAGTGTCTACTTTTTACCCTACAAATCAGATCAGATCATTATTTCCCCACAGGGACAATGTTGTATTGGAGAGTTACATTTCAAGGTTGTTCTCCAAGAACAAATTAGTGAAAAATAAATCACAAGCATGACTAACAATTTGTCATAGAAACAAAGACACACAATAAATCTCAGTATATGGTTTAAAGACCCATAAAACAATGTAAGAAAAGACCTAGAAAACAGGCATAAATGTTCTATACACATCAATTATTGGGAGGGGGGACTTCATATGCCAAGGTTGATTCTATCATGTCATAACATTTGGCCTAAAATAAATGTTTACTCTAATATATGTATTGTCAGTTAAACTTTTGATTAACAAATCATTTTATTTGCCTTGTTAAATCAGTAGGGGTTTTAAGGAATGATTTGGAGGCCGTGGGCTAATAAAAATTCAAAGTTATCTAAGAGTTATAAAGTAGTCCTTTCTTTTGCTTTCAAAGTTCATGTAACAAAAAAGACACATCCCATTAAACAAATCATCCCATTACATTATTCAGACTCTACAAGTGGAAATTATGGGGACATTGTGAACCTAACAAAAATAATAACATTTAAAAATCAGAATATATATAAAATAGGAATGCTGATTGGAATTATGCAGTGGTGTGTATATGTGTAAGTTAATGTCTTATAATTTCTCCACCAAAATTCACATTGAGACTTGATCCCCAATGTAATGGTGATGAGAGGTATTGAGACCTGTAAGAAGTAAAAACAAATAACCTAATAAAAATGGGCAAACTGAATATACACTTCTCAACAAATATATTTTAAAAAGTTCTGAATTATTAGCAATCTGGAGAATACAAATCAAAGCTATACTGAAATTTTAACTCCAGTTAGAATGGTAATCATCAAGAATATAAACAATAATAAATGCTGGCAAGGATGTGGAGAAATAGGAACTCTTACACACTGTTGGTGGGATTGTAAATTAGCACAACCACTATGGAGATCAGTATGGAGTTTCTTCAAAAGACTAGGGACAGAACCACCATAAGATCCAGTTATACCATTTCTTATTATTTTTCCAAAAGAATTAAAGTCAGAATACTATAGTGATACATGTGTATTCATGTTTATAGCAACACAATTCACAATAGTCAAATTATGGAACCAACCTAGGTATCTGTCAACAGATGAATGGATAAAGAAAATGTGGTATATATGCACAATAGAATTTTACTCAGCCATAAAGAAAAATGAAATTATGTCATTTGCCGGAAAAATGGATGGAACTAGAGAACATTATACTAAGTGAGATCAGCCAGTCTCAGAAAGTAAAGAGCCATATTTTTCACTGATATGAAGAAGCTAGAATAAAAATAGGAAATAAAGCTGGACATAGTGGCACACACTTGTAATCCTGGTACTTGGGAGGCTGAGACAGGAGGATCCCAGGTTCAAGGATAGCCTCAGCAAGTAGTGAGACTCTCATTTAACCTAGCAAGACCCTGTTTCCAAATAAGAAATAAAATTGGGCTAGGGTTGTAACTCGAAGATAGAATGCTTCTGGGTTCAATCCCCAGTACCAAAAACAATAGTTGTGTTAGAATGATGAATCAGGAATAATCTTAAATGACTATGTTATAATTTTTAAAAACTATAATAGTGCTGTTTCTCTCCCTTCTCCCTCTCTTTCTCTGTCTCTCTCTCTCTGTCTCTGTCTCTCTCTCTCTCTCTCTCTCTCTCTCTCTCTCTCTCCCTCTCTCTCTTATACCTAGGGTGAACCCAGGGACATTCTACCTCCAAGCTACACTCCCTAGTCATTTTTTAAATTTTGAAACAGGGTCTCTCTAGTTTCCTGAGGGTGTCACTAAATTGCTGAGGCTGGCTTAAATTGTTAAATTGCTTATGATCCTCCTGTCTCAGCCTCCCAAGTACCAGGATTACAGGTGTGCATCACCATGCCCAGGTCATCCAATTTTTAAAAGGGAAATGGGAGGAGGAGCTAGAGTCAGTCGCTGGACCTATCTTGTGTACGAGTCATCTGGTTCTCTATGAGGAGCTGACTCGAAGTGTGTCAGTTGGATCCTCTCTGGTGTTCTCAGGTTATCCTAACCTGGAAGAGCCACTGCTGCTCTGAACCAAATTATAGTAAAGCTGAAGGAAACCGGAGATAATAAGCCATTCTTTCCTTCACAGATGTTGGCTGGTAGCTCAGGGCATCTCACCAACAATGGGCTTTGGAACTATCATCTGGCCATTAGGCACCAAGCTTTCAGAAGCAACTGCAAAACATCCTCTCTCTAAATTCCTCAAATAGATACAATACAAACTCCAGCAAATGGATGAAATTAGAAGCCTAATTTGATCACAGGGGAATTTTGTAACTCCACAGAATTCAACTATTGGCTAGTGAGACCAGGAAATAGTTCAAAAGTTTGGTGATTCTAATTTGAAGTCAGTATCAGAAAACAAATGGAGGCCCACATAACTATTTAAATTCACAAATCAACCCAATTGTTCAATAAAATGTGTCCTATTCTCTTTTGTGACAAGTAACGCCTTCATAATGACAAACTTTAAAAATATGCTTAGGACTGTGGTGTACCTCAGTGGTAGAGCACTTGCTTAGCAGGCATGAGGTCCTGGGTTCCATCCCCAGAACAGCATACATAAATAAATTAATTAATTAAGTGTTTAAAATTATGATTTACTAGAGCTATACCACTCCTGGGTATCTTTCCAAAGGAACTGAAATCAGAGAATTACAGTAATATATGCATATCCATGTTCATAGCAGCACAATTCACAATAGCCAAATTATGGAACCAACCTAGGTGTCCATCAACAGATGAACAGATTACAAAATTATGGGATATATACACAATAGAATTCTACTCAGCAATCAAGAAGAACAAAATTATGTTATTTGCAGGAAAATGAATGGACCTGGAGAACATTATTTTCAGTGAAATTAGCTAGTCACAGAAAGCGAAGGGTCATTATGTTTTCTCTACTATGCAGAAGCTAGGGAGTAACTGGGATACCAAGGGATTCTGGATAATGGAGGAGGAACCTCAGTGGAGCCAGGGAGGTGGTCTAGGGAAAGGGGGTGGGTAAAGGAGGATCAGTGAAGGAAACATTTCCACTGACATCATGTTTATATGTGAGAATACCAATGTGAATCTCAATATCCTGTATGGGGGAGTGGGAAGGGGGCTGGGGAAAGCCCACCAAGTGCTGTGTGCATGTATGTCACCATCATTATGAATGACATTATGATGTGAGACTCTAATGCACCAAAAAGTATTTTTAAAAAATTATAGTTTACATATGACTGAAAGTGACAATATCAAAGATGAATGAGTCTATCAATCATTGTACATGTCTAGTTGTTCTGTGAATATTCCAGAACTATTGAATGAGTGATACAATAAAAACATAACTAATTCACAAGTTATCTGTTTCTCATGAGATCTATTTTCCTTGCCTTCATTTCAGCAAAATTGCTAATAATGTAATTAAAATCAAGAGTCTTAATATTATATGCATTCTATTGACCATGGTGGTCTAAATGATTAAAAGAATAAAATTCAGCCAGGTGTGGTAATGCAAGCGTGTAATCCCACTACTTAGGAGGCTGAAAAAGAAGGATTGGATCATAGGCTCGAGGCCAGCCTCAGCAACTTAGTGAGGCCCTCAATGACTTAAAGAAACCCTATTTCAAAATGAAAAATAAATAAAAAAGGGCTGTGGGTGTAGCACAGAGGTAGAATGCCCCTGGGTTAAATTCCCAGTACCACATACACATTTTTTTCTCCAAAAGTTTAAATTATAACAAAATCTAAACTATAAAGTATAAACTTATAAATTTATAATTTACCTGCAAATTCATAAAGTATAATTTTAATTTGTATGAAATATAAAAATTAAAATTTCCTATGAGAATTAAAAGGCAAAATACTAATTACATTGAATACCAACAATTTAAATTAAGCTTATTAAATAAAGCTTATTTTTATTTATTTCTAAGTTTAAATTAAATCTCTCTCTTTTTTTTTGCATGTGTGGTGCTAAGGATTGAACCCAGGGGTCACACATGCTAACCTACCACTGAGATATATCCCTTGTGCTCCTCCTCTTTTTTAAAATTTGTTTTATTTTAAGAGAGGGTCTCTGTAAGTAAGTTGCCCTTGAACTTGCAATCCTCTGGCCTCAGCTTCCTGAATATGAAATTAAATCTTTTAAAAATCTTTAAAAAATAAGATGATATATAATTTTAGTAGTCAATGCTTAATATGTTCTAGTTGCTACTGTAAAGAATTAGTATAACCTAATAAGACATTTTTAATATTGAAAAATTCTCCTTAGTTACCATGCACAACTTTTGAGAATCCACGAGAACCTCTGGCACCACAAATTACAGCAAAAAGAGAAGCAAGAACATTGACACTTAGCACTGCTGGGAAACCACTCTTCATTATACAAGTATCTACCCCATCTGTGCTATGCCAGAGGAAGAATTTGACAAGATAATTAATTTGTTTTTTCCTCTTACCTAAGCACTTCTGCTACGCAAATTTTTCCTGCTCTCCAAAGCCATGTCTGACTCTGCTGTGTTCAGTGGCACAAGCCAAAAGCCAAAAGCCTTCATGACATTTAGATATGCTCACCTTCTGTTACTAGACAGAACAGAGGTGTTGGGGCGCATTTCCCTACTGTCTGAGCAGTGTGGATTGCAGTCAAGAGAGTGGAGGTTTGAATGTGGGTCATGAACCAGTCAGAGGAGCAAAATATCTACATGCTGTGTGTGTGTGTGTGTGTGTGTGTGTGTGTGTGTGTGCGCGCGCACTTGTGCATGCATGCGCCTATGTGTATGTCTATATACTATGCAGGACACATAAGGACCCAAGTACAGGACCCATATCACTCAGGCATGGAGTGAGTTTGTGACAGAACCTGGAATTTACAGTTGTCTCCATGGACTCGTTGCAACCACTGCATGCTTCTAAGAGAGTGATCAGTTTCTACTCCAAATACAATTTTAGTGTCTTAAGAGTCACATATTTCTATTTCTCAGACCCAAATATTTCACTTGTTTTCCAACCGTACAATCACATCATCGGGGAAGGGAAAGTGGTTGGGTGGGACATACCAAGAGGATAATTTGGTCTCCAGTGTGAGATTTCTAAGTGATTTTCAAGGGCAATTGTGACTCTACAGGCTTTCTGTTTTTACTCTGACTTTAGAGCCTCGGTCCCAAATAAGAAATGATTCTGCCGTATGGGAGTAGGCATGATGGGAATTGGAGCAAAATGGTCTCAAGCAGTGGGTGAAATTCATAGGCTGAGTCAGAGCACACGGTAAGATGTTCCTTCTGCCTGAAGAGTCTCCTTCTAGGGCCAGATCTAGTCTTAAATCATAAGGGCACAGAAAATGTCTTTTCAGAGGGTTATTTGTACCTTCTCATCAGTCCTAGTCACATGTAATCTTATATTCATTTAAACAAGTTGCTTTCCACCTAACACCTAGCACAAAGAGATGAAGTCTTGGAAACTTGGTGTTAATGGAGAAAGGGAAAGAAAAGAAGTAACTAATTCAGGTACATCAGTCACACTATTCATTAGGACCCCTCCACAGACACTTCTGACATGCGACACCAACCCCAGCATTTCGTGACATTGCTTTGATAAGGACATGACATCTCCCTGACTTGAAGGCTAATCATTCTTAGCCTTCTGCATATTTTCAGCTCCTTCCATACCAGGCATTCAGTAAATTATATATATATAGTAAATTATATATATATATATATATATTTAATCTGAAATATATATATATTTCTTTTTTCTAATCTGAAAAAAGGCATGCATGCATGAAAAGAAAGTCTGCTGGAAGATGATTCCAGTTTCCAAACCAAGAGTTTATAAACTCAGGTTTTAAATGCAACATGTGTGTAAGCAAAGAACTTCTTGGCCTGACCATGGGCACCTTGTAAGGCTTTGCCTCCTAGTTGCTGGTATATAAGTCTCATTTCCTGTTCTGGAAGCTCCAGGGAGCACATGGGAGGGGGTGTTGTCCCATCTCATTTGGGGCCCAAAGCAGAGGCTGAAATCTAACAGGCACACTATTCTTATTTGCAGAAAGAAGAAAGGAATGAAGAACAAAGAGTCACCTCAGCTTGCCTGGGTTTTATTGGGAGAAGAGGGAGGCAAGAGCTAGGAAAAGAAGCCAATGCCCACTAGTACCTTCCACAGTCATGATTCTGAAGGAGCAGCAGCCTCACAAAAGAGGCAAAGGATTAAGGGGCTACTCCTGCTTCCACCAGCCAGTGTCTATGCAGATGACATCATCAAAACCCCTGGACTTTTAATTTGAGTAGTAATTTCTGATGGCTGAGGCTCTCTTCTCTTCTTCTGCAGAGAAGACAGCAGCCTTCAGGAGGACAAAGACGAGCAGGCCAGAAAGAATGTGAGCCTGGAGCACTGGGATTCTCCTGGTGTTGCTGAAAGTCTCACCCTGCATGGAGCACCAGTATCTCTGTCCTTCCTGGTGCCAGCTGAGACATTGCAACTTCTTTGGGTTTTCTTCATAGTGACAACCTTCCCGTTTTTTTTAAAAAAAAAGTTTGCAGTACTGGGGATTGAACCCAGGGGTATTCTACCTCTGAGCTACACCTCCAGCCCTATTTTATTTTTTTATTTTGAAACAGGGTCTCACTAAGTTGCAGAGGACCTCACTAAGAAGCTGAGACTAGCCACAAACCTGCGATCCTCCTATCTCAGCCTCTCAAGTACTGGGATTAGAAGCATGCACCACCACACCCCATTCCATTATTGTTTTTTAACATCAGTAACTGAGACAGTTTCATACCTGGACACCCTCTAACATGCTTTGGTTGAGGGTACCATGAAATCCTTCTGCAAAAATGTTGATGTCAGCCATGTTTACATTTGGTTAACTAGCAGATCCAGTTCCTGGTCTCATCAGTCTATTAATCCATGTTGTCTGTTCCTGGAATTCACTATTGAGGGTGCTTCCAGTTGCTCTTTCCTTTTTCTCTGTGAGCAATATCATTTCTCTAAGAAGCTGTGCCTGTGCATCAGCTCATACCTACAGAAAGAGGGTAAAATGGACTGGAACCCCGTAGTCCTGCTCCAGAGCAGGTCTTTTCAATTCACCACCATCTTTCCCTAGGCTAGTGAAGTATCACAGCTCAGACCATAGTGGGGCAAATGTAAAGGATATTTCTCAAACCCTCTGCCACAGTAGAGTTCGCTGCAATGGACCACTGTCAGAGAACTGTCACGACCCTGAGTTCAACATCTTTTCCAGTGGTAGCATCAGCAAGAAAGGGACTCAATTCTTTGAAGAAGATTGAGGATTGTGACCTGCCATCGAACAGGGGGACTCTGAGATGTTTCTCAAAAAGTAGGGCTTAGCTTCAGAAAGTCATCTGCTGTCCACAAATAGTTGGCCTGTGGTCATAAAATGACAGAGTAGGTGGGGACTTGAGGGTACCGTGTTTGGCACAGACTCTGACCATGCACCTTCAACTGAATTCCTTTGTAGATAAAAATGAGGAGCAGCCTGGTGAGCATAAGAAGGGTGGACTGTCTAGCTGCACGGTCTGTCTAGCTGTCTAGTGGTATTCGAATTCTTAAAAAAAAAAAACAGACCACAAACACAGGGCCACACAAACAAAACTCTCCCTGGTCACCACTCACTAGCCACTAAGCTTCCATCTTGTCAAACCTGTCTGGTGACTCAGGGAAATGGGTAAACACTCCACATTCCATGAGATTTCTTATTTTTACAAATTACTTCTCTCTTCAGAACCATCTAACCCTGCACTGGAACGGAGCCCTTCAGGAACGTACGCCCACAGAATCACATGAAGCAAATGAAAGCATTTCTCTCGAAACCATCCTTTTTTCTGGAAGGCATTCAATCAGGATGTTTCTTCAACTTTCCATTCGTCTAATCGGTAGCTTTTTGCTATATGGAAAAGACAAGAACAATCTCAAACCTATCCAAAGGCATCTAATTTTCTTGTAACGGAAGTCCCGCCATTGTCAAGCTGAACCTTGTCTGGGTCGCCTGCGCAGGAACAACTCTGTATTTTCAACAGAGCTGTAAAAGTAATCTGTCCTCCCTAGCCGTTTGCCAACGGCCTCTTGTCATATTGTTTCCGCAATGTCTGAAAGGCTATTTCTACCCAGAATACCTTTATTTTGAGCTGCACATTAGCCTGTCATCAAGGTATTGTTACTACAAAAAAAAAAAAAGAAAAGAAAAAAGAAAAAAGTCACCACTCATTTTTGTGTTTTCCTTGATTTTTTAAATAAGTCAATGGGTTTGACTGTATTGTGACTTTCCAGGTTCGACTGATTAGATCAAATTTCACGTTGCATGTTTATTACACATGGCCAGGTGGAGCATGAAGAGAAATTGTGTTTGCTACTTGGCCTCCCGAGTTATTTATGTTGGAAAAATGGAAAGCTGCATCATGAGGGAATATTCTTATGAATGCTATTATAAATGGCATATCAGGGCCATAGTCCAGCATTTTGGCATTTGGAACTAATCACTGACACGGCATGTGTCAAAAGAACTAAACATATGTACATGCTCAGCGCTACATATTAATGTGCTACCGGAGCAGAGCAGGGGGATTCCTGACAGCCATGCAGCGAGGAAATGAGCAATTGCCCAGAGCTTTCCCTTCTCTCCTGGTGTAGGTAGGCTCTGTGTGCATGAAGGGTGTGACAGACAGACAGACAGGCAGAGAAAATGACTACAGGGTGATTCAGAATGAGGCAAGGCCTTCCACTTGAAGCTTACACACTCTGGGGTATTAGGCTCTGGTACCTGGGCTTCACCTCTAAAATCCTTTCTTTAAAGGGCCAGACAGCAGATACCTTAGGCTTTCCAGGACCACCTAGCCACACTTCACAGATTCCTCTATTTTTTTTTTCTACAACACTTTAGTAATGTAAAAAGCATTATTATATTGCATTGCAGACAGGAGCTGCACAGAAAAATGTCTTGCCTGGGTATAGTTTACTTGACAAAAAAAAGGAGGGACCTTAAGTTGTTGTCTACCAGTGACCCCAGGCCCCAGGACATGTAAAACTCATGACTCAGTTCAGGACCCTTCTGAGTTGGAGCTGTACCTGATTGCTATACACCAGCATGAGTATAACCAGGATCCTTTTGAACTGAAACTGAAAATGCCCTTTCAGATTAAGCTCAAAGGCTGCCTCCTCCAGGAAGGCTCTGGTGACTGCTGCCACACACCTCTCCCTTCCCACAACCTGCACTGTCCGTGATTACTGCCAGACTCCCAGTGCAAGACTGTTAATGACAGCATAACCTCCAATGGTGTAAAGCATTATAAGCAACCTTATAATGGTGTAAAGGTTGCTTATAATGCTTTACACCATTATGCCTTCACCGAACACTTTCTCCAGCATTTTCTCAACAGGCTCTCAGGGGTCCTACATACATAAACTGAGGTCACATTACTAGGAGGCAAACAGAACTTGAACCCGGGATTGTGCCTCTCACACCACTCATCTGTTCCCACTTCTCCTTGCACACAGCTCCCTTCTTTCCTAGTGGCTTGCAATCAAAGATCATGGCACACGAGCACGGGCATGCGCGCATGTGTGTGTGTGTGTGTGTGTGTGTGTGTGTGTGTGTGTGTGTGTTGCTGGAGATTGAATCCAGGGACATTCCACCACTGAGCTACACCCCCAACTCTTTTTATTTTTTATTTTAAGAAAAAGTCTCCCTAAGTTACCCAGACTGGCCTTGAACTTACAATCCTCCTACGTCAGCCTCCCGAGTAGTGGGGATTACACCTAGGTTTCTCTGCAGCCCTCCCAGACTAAGCTTGATACATAAGAGCCTATACATAATGGCTGCTTGGTAAGTACCTGGGTTAAGCTTAGAGGCAAAGCCCAAGAATGCAGGTTAAAAAGACCCCAGATACCATCACTATGCAAGGCAGGAGAGAGCAAGGCAGCTGTGGCTCACCCACACATAGGCCAGACACACTTGTTCTGATACCACAGGACTGCCTCAGGTGGGGGGTGCTTGAGGCAGAGCTGGGGCCCACCCATCACAACTCCTGGTCCCCTCGCATACCCTCCCTAGCTCTCAGCTTCTCTTCCCAAGCTTGTGCCCAGGAACTGCCAAGGAAGATCATGGTACCCTGCAGAGCTTTACAAACTATGGGTCAAGACTGGAGTTTTACTGATGAAATAAATAGAATAAAAAAAGTCAAAATGTGTTTCATATTCTAAAGTAAGCATGAGTGAATATTGTTCAGTGAAACTTGTGTTTTCTGTGCCTGTGTGTGCAGTGTTGCAATATGAAAGTTCAAACAACTCTAACAAAGTGGTGTATACCTCAAGCTCTGCAGCCAGCCTGCCTAGGTTCAAATCTATCTCACCCTCTTCATTACTGGCCTACCTTAGGTAGGTTCCTTAAATCCTCTGTGCTTCGATTTGCTTATTTCAAAGACAGCATAAATAACTACACTCGCCCTATAGGATTTTTGTGAGAATTTGATAAATGAACACAAAAAACACTCTCAGAATACCTGGCATATAACAGGCACTAAAACAATAAATGTTAACTAATATAATTAATGCTTACAACCATCCACATAATACCACTGCAAGATAAAAGGACGTACCACTGCTGGCCCATTTGACTGATGAAAAGAGGCAGAGTGAGATGGATCAGGTACTCAGGGCTTCCTGTCTCTTCTCTACCCACCTGGCAATATTATCCCACATCACTGAAATTTCTTCTAGCCCAAAGCTCTTTACTATGTTGAATATAATTACAAATATTACCTGCTACCCACATTTCACAGCTATGTGATGAGAATTGATGAGTCACTGTCAGCAAAGTGCTTAGAGCCCCTCACAGGCAAGTGCAATATAAACTCAGAATGTCATTTTAGCATTTTCATTATTATCATCAAAATGAGCAAAATAGGGAGAACATGATTTTGATGCCTCAAGTTTTTATTTATTTATTTATTTATTTATTTATTTATTTATTAGCATGGATTTTTATACATTTCTTGGGTACAACAGGGTTAATCACACATTTTTGTTGGGTACAAGCTAGTACAGGTAAAGACATCCATGCACATATTTCTCATTAACCCTTCCCCAATTCCCACCCACCCTCCCCCTATCTCCAGGTCAGTTTAGTGATTGACTTTGGGTGTCAGGAATGTGCGTTCTGGGAACAATTGGTTACCTTGGCACCTACATCTCAGATGGGCTAGTGTGACATAAGTAATGTCTAAGTCATCAACTGTTTATTTCATGATGAAAGTCATCTTTCCCTCCTTGTGCAGAATTTTATTGTGTTTTGGAAATGAACCTTCACTTGATGACAGTCTTCCAAAAATTTATTTTGATATATCGATTGCCATGGCCAATAAGGCCTTGGCCCTTACAGGTACGTGAAGGAAACAGCAACGTGGTCATTTATCGAAAGCTTCCACCTGGCATGGGCTTCTAGGGCCTGAAGCTGCTCTCGCTTTCCCAGTAAATTCTCATAGAGTAAAGGTCAAAGGCAAACAATTTCAAAAACCAGGACCTCAGGGATCCTCAAGGCCTAACTGATTCCATCGGGCATGAGCACATGGCCAAAGCTGTCTGAGAGCATTCCAGAGGCTCCTTGAAGCCATCATGAAGCACCTTCCCGGGCTTCCACTTGTATTAAAAAACAAAAACAAAACCTGGAAACATTTTTGTGTGGTAACAGGAAATAACACGAAATAGAATGAAATGCAAGTGTCTGTTCATCTTTACAATATAGATGAGACATCATAGACTTTCTGCCCTAGAGAGTGCTTAAATCTGGAACCCAGATTCCCTTTCTATTATTTCTTTTTTTTTTAATACTTTTATTTGGTGTACTGTAATTATATGTCGTGTTGGGGTATAGAGTGATAGGAACATACTTACATACAATTCTTGGAGTACCTCCCTCCAGGGTGTACCACCTTCCTTCCTCTTCCCTTTATATGACTTTGGGATTGGAATTGGTAATTTTGTATGTATACATACGTAAGATTATTTCAACTGTGTTAAATCTATGGGGACTTCTGAGACAAAAACTGTTGAGTCCTCTTCTTCCATGCTTTATAAGAGGAAAATAGGCTGTGACATGGTCAAGACAGTGGCTAGCAAGGACTAGAACCAAGTTCTGTGACCTCGACTGAAGTTCTTTCTGCAATATCAAGGTCACTATGGCAAACCACTTTTCACTGGGGATCTATTCATGCCAGACAACAAACCAGAGGCCTCCATATACTTCCCATTGGGTGTCAAATCAACCTTTGACCTCAGCACTGTGTCTACTAGAGAGATGATATAACCGAGGGTCGGAATGATGGGTAACCTGTCCTAAGTCACACACACTTGGAGATGGTAGAAAGGGGATGGGAAAGTATGTGCCTTTTGCACTGTTACACAGTATCTCTTTGTAGGTCAGGAGACTGCTCATGGGCTACACTGAATTTCTATTTTCTAGTATTTTTTTACCACCTGTAACAGAAAAATGCGTGCACACACACACACACACACACACACACACACACACACACTCAACCTCAGGTCCTAAACCCTAGAAACTGTTGCTGTTATAAGAAAGAAAGGTCTCTAGAGAAGTGATTAAGATAAGGTTCTTAAGGTAAAACGATTATCCTGAATTATCAGAGAGGGCCCTAAATTGCATCAGATGCATTATTACAAGAAGGAAAAAAAGGGAGATTTGGCACACACAGAGGATGTTATGGTATGATATTTGTGTCCTCCCCCCCCCAACACACACAGATTCATATGCTGAAAACCTAATCAATAATGTGAAGGCATTTGGTGAAACCTTTGGGGTGATTAGATCATGAAGGCAGAGCCCTTGTATTAGTTTGCTTTCTGCTGCTATAATGAAATACCAGAAGCTGGGTAAAAGAAAAAGAAAATAAATATCTGAAGCTGGATAAAATAAAAAAGGAAGAGAGAGGTTTACTTAACTCACAATTTTGGAGGCCAGAAGTCCGAGTTTGGGTGGCTCCATCTTTTTGACTGCTGGTGAGTGCCTACTTGGCTACATCACAACATGGAAGATGGTGTCACAGTGGGAACATGTGCCAAAGGGAAAAATTACATGATAAGACAAAGGGCCCAAGCACCAGGAGAGGCCAGTCTTGCTCTTTATATGACAACCTACTTTGGGGGGAAGTAGTTCACTCTATGAGACAGCATTAATTCCTTTGAAGGGTAGTACCTAATTACCTAATTATCTTCTTGTAAGCCCCTCTTCTTGAAGGCTTCACCATATCTCCCATCATCACATTAGGGACCAAGCTTTTAGCACATGAATCCTTGGGGAACATACCTTCCCAAACCATAGCAGCTCTCATGAATGGAATTAATGCCTCTGTAAAAACAAATCCCAGAGAGCTGTCTTGTCTCTTCCACCGTATGAGGACACAGCAAGAATTCAGCAGTTTGAAACCTGGAAACAGACCCTCACCAGGTGAATGCGCCAGCACCTAGAGCCAAGAAATAAATATCTGTTGTGTATAAGCTACCTAATCTATGGTATTTTGGTACAGCAGCCCAAATGGACTAGAACAGAGTAAAAGAGCATGAATACAGAGCAGGGAGAGACTCACAGATGTTGGCCATAGAGACTGGAGTGATGGTCATACAACAAAGAATGGATTCTCTCCTAGAGACCCCAGGGGTTGTTAGGCCCTGTTGTCATTTTGATTTAGGCCCAACAAAACTGATTTTGGATTTCTGGCCTTTGGAAGTTTGAGATAATAAATTTCTGTTTTAAACTATCAACTGTGCAGTAATCTGTTACAGCTGCTGCAGGACACTAATCCATGGCCCTTGCCATCATTTACAACTTAGACAGAGTACTTACCTACTAAGGGGCCCTGTCTCCTGGATGTGAAACTCACATGTGTCACACCTTTTCCAC
>PVLC010032912.1:0-17895 GCA_004027655.1 Graphiurus murinus | reverse complement strand
GAATCTGACAGGGACATCTGCCTCCGAAAGGCCCAACATCCATCTTAACAAAACTTGCCCATAAAGCAGTCCTAGGCGAGCCAGGCCCCCTCTGAAATGACCTCACCAGCTCCCCAGCCTCTCTTCTCTGCTTCTCCTGTGATATTTCTGATCTATGAGGTGCTGGAGTGCTCACATCACAAGCTCAGGAAAAGCCTGGAGAGGGAGCATGATGCCAAAAGAGTGGTCTTGGGATATTTGTCTGCCTGCCAGAAAGGCCTCCGTGGTCTACCAGAGGAATCATAGGACGACAAAGTAGAGCTGATTTTTGGCAGTGTTCTTCCTTCTCTTTAGCTGTTGGGTTCGTGAGAGGGTAATAAACAAGTCCATAACCAACAAAGCTGCTAAAAGTATGTGGGGATCCACTGGGTGCCTGTTGAGTGTCCCATTCCTCACCCCCAAGTCTAGCATAGGATTAACATGGAGAAAGAGGATCTACCCAGCAGACAGTCCACAAGCCAGCCAGGGCCAGGGCCAGCCCCACATTGCTGAGGCAGAGGCCTGGGAGAGAGAGGCATAGAAACCAGGCCTCATGCAAACACTGGCTCTCAGTGCCCTGCCCAACAGAGAATGGCAGATGAATTGTATAGTCAGAGTGTAACTTCCTCACTGAGTAGATAAATCTCTCCTCCTCACAGAGGAGGACGAGTGGGAGATAGGAGGGCAGAAGTCGCCAACTCCTCTCCACCTCCAATACTTCCCAGAAGGGGCTGAGCAGGGAAGATGGCTCCATGGTGATGTAGTACTTGCCATGCATCCTATGCTATGACCAGTTGTGGGAGGCCCAGAGAAAGACCGTCTATGGAGGGAACCTCTCCGCCTTCCCTCATCCTCCTCCTCCTACTCTTTTTTTTTCTTCCTCCCTTCCTTTGTATCCTTCTTTTTTCTACTTTCCTTTCATCAATTCTTTATCAGTTCTTTCCTTTGTGTGTGTGTGTGTGTGTGTGTGTGTGTGTGTGTGTGTGTGCATGCTGGGAACAGGATGGTGAACAAGATAGCAAGACTTAATTTTCAAGGAGCTGACATTCTCGTGGAGAAAAAAAAAAACATAAAAATAAGTACCCAAGTAAATAAATAATGGTATGTTGTGGTGCATGAGATGAAGTGTTCCTGCCAAAACCTGAGATAAAGACTAGTGGGAGGCTTTTACGCATTGATTTAGGTAGCTAAGTTTTCTTTAGGAAGGTCTCTTTGAGAGGTACATTTAAGCTGAGTCCTGGACAGTAAGAAAAGAGAGGTAGGAAGGGAGAACAGGAGGTAAAGAGCTTTTCCCAAGCTTCTTACAGGATTGGCCCTTTTGGTGAGTGGGCAAAGAAGGCAGCTTGCCCCACCAAATAGGGGCTGGTCTGGTGGTCTCCTTTCTGTACACAAGGCTGAAAAAGTGGTGGTGACTTCCCAGACTATTGTGGTAAAAAGAATGTTGATGTCCTTAAGGGCTCAGTAGTAAGATGTCCATGAAAAATCACTTATGTCTTCTGTAAGTAGGGAAGAGCTCCAGGGCAGTATTTACTCTTCCTGATCTATTGGTGCAGCAGCCTGAGGTCCAGGACTCAGGCTGGGAAGACTAGGGGATGATATACTGACTCATATTACTTAATCCAAGTCTTTTGCAGCAGGAGGCTTAATCACTCATTCAGAAACCATTTAGCGCCGGGTGTGGTGGCACACGCTTGTAATCCCAGCATTCGGGAGGCTGAGACCGGAGGATCTGGGGTTCGCGGCCAGCCTCAGCTACCTAGTGAGGCACTCCGCAACTTAGTGAGACTCGGTTTCAAAATAAAGAATAAAAAAAAATAGGGCTGGGGGTGTAGCTCGGAGGTAGAATGCCCCTGAGTTCAATCCCCAGTACCGCAAAAAAAAAAAAAAAAAAAAAAGAAACCATTTAGCCAATGAGTTGCAGGGTTGAATACACCTGATCCCACCTTAATTTATCCCTTCAAAACTATTCCTTAATTCCCAAGTGTGTCAGCTGAAGCAAATGAACAGATTCCTAGACAGCAGAGAAGTGACAAAGGACCCTTTCCTATCCTACCTTCCCAGTGTTACAATCTCTTGTGACTCTGCCATACAGAAAGTGAGGTGGGTTGACTTGACAAGGCTGGAGTGATACAAAGTGTTGCTTTGGAGCACTGTGAGTCATGGGAACTACTACATAATAAATCGAATTTGCCTTATTCAGTAAATATACACAAGACCCTATCCTACATGAAATCTGTGCAAACCCACGTATTCACAAATTACTTGGAAAAAAAACCCCACATTGATATACTATTCCTACGACAGATAAAATTACCTTTTAAAATAAATCTATTTCAGTAAAACAATTTGCTTGTAAATATGAAGGGGGTGATCATGTTTGGTATGTAAATATAGCAAAGGTGCAATAATAAGTAAACCATGGCTTAAACTTGAGAAACACTGTTTTAGAATTTGTTATGGGTTGAATTGTGTGCTCCCTCCTAAAACAAACAAAAAGTCGTATGTGGAAGTCTTAACCCCTAGTACCTCCAAATGAGGTCTTATTTTGAGGCAGGGTTTTGCTGAGGTACCAAATTTCAAATGTGGCCATTAGGGTGGTGTCTAATCCAATACAACCAGAGTCCTTATACAGCAGGAACATTTTGGCACAGAGATGGACATGTATAGAGAGAATAGATGAAGACAAGGATGGAGAAAATGGCTGTCTACAAGCCGAGAGAGAGGCCTGGACCAGATTCTTCTCTACGCCTTCAACAGGAACCAACCCTGCTAATGACTTGATTTTGAACTTCAAGTCTCCAGAACTGTCACACTGTCCGTTCCTTTTGTTTAAGCCACTCAGTTTATGGTACTTTGGTATAATAGCCCCAGCAAAATAATACAGCCTTTATTTTATATGCCTGAAACCAACTGGAAGACAGCAAAATATTCCTTAATATTCAAGCTAGATAGTGAAAATGTCACTGGTCTTGGAATCCAAGCCTCAAGTTCTCATTCTGTCACACACCGAGGGGCCTGGAATAAGCGCTCTTGGTGGTGAACCCTCTCTAGAGGGGAGGTCCTATGGTCACCATTTGGTTCTCCACTCACTTAAAGACTCTGTGTTTAGAAAGTAATGTGTCTCTAAGGATTCCAAAATGTCAGTCATCTCCACAGCTGGTGGGAAGGAGAGTCAGGGCAGGGCTCATGGGAGATGGAAGACGCTTGACTAGCTGTCTAGACAGACAGCCTCGGTGTTTAAACTTGACTACACATCTGTTAATCATACAAGATGCTCCTGACAACTACAGGAGGCTGCAGATGGTCACTGGGGACTGGCCACCAAAGATGCGTGACTGTGGCCACTCAGGGGCTATAGAGTGGTTGATGACAAAGACTGTCTACCTAGAATCCAATCCTAAATGAAAACTGGGACCTCAACTGGCCTCCTAGCTCTATTCTCCCACCAATGGAACTCAATTTTCCCTTCAACTGGCAAGATTCCAGGACCCCAAACCCTCATCACCAACTGTTTAGTCTGGATATAAGAAAGTGGATAAATTTTATTCTTAAAAAGTTATTTAAGTTGGAAAAAGTATCTCTTCCTTTAGTCCTTACTCTAACAAAGTCCCTTTCACTCTCTCCAGCCACTCACAACATACTCCGACGTGGGAGAGTATATCTTTGCACCTGGATGTTCTCTCTCAGTTGGAATTTCGGGGATATTTGGTGGGAAATAAGAAAGGAATTTGAAAGTCGGTCAAATGAAATCAAATCAAGTCATATCATTCAAGTCAGGGCTGGTCCTGTCTTAGGAGCAGGAATCCCAGGCTCCTGCTTGGTTAGTGTAGATTACTTCCTATCTATCCATCCAAAAATGGTTCTTAAAACAGCATGGGAAAACAGAATCTTTAGATAGGAAAGAGGGAAATTCATGCACAACAATGTATTTACTTGACTACAAAGAGGAAGAGAGGCAGCCTAGGGAGAGCAAAAAGGTGGAAATGTTTCTTCAAGTCTTGATACCACCATATCAATAAAAACAATAAATATTTTTCCGGGAAACTATTTTAGGAAGAGGGATGCCACTAATGAGCAAACACGGCAATGTTCCCTGCCCTCCTAGAATTTGTGATTTTGGTGTGTCAGTCCAATGTTTGCAGAGATATGCTCCTACTTTACATGGATCAGCTCATTCAATTCTAGGCACCCCATGGAGGGGCTACCATGATTCCCTTTTTACAGTTAGGAAAAATGAGGGTGGAATTGGATTGGCTCTCCCTGTATTCACACATCCCAGAAGTAGTACTGGTGGCATTCAACTTCAGGGTGGACAGTCTACCTACCCATCCCACCCCCCACCTCCCAGTGCAGCCCCACTGACAGCATTATATACTTTACCTTGGCACTGTTTCCATGTGTGATGGTGCTCAGGAAACTAGGACACCCCTAGGTGGGCTTTGACTTATTCACTCACATCTCCATTTTCCCCTTAGATCCTGGAGTTTTTACTCTCTATCTCTTGAATAGCTCAATTGAGGAAATGTAATTTTCAATTTTGCCACTCACTTTGCTGTGTTCTCTCTGAAGATGTCTCCATTCTCTCATTCTCCATGTAACAATTTGGTATAGATTATATTTGATTCTAGGCTATATGTCTTCCACACTTTGGTTCTATATTTGAGGTCTGGGGGAGTGCCAATTATCCATCTCTCTATAGTCTCATTTAATATATTAAAAATAAACTAGGAAATACACATCAAAATCATGATCACCTATGCCTATGGAAAATAAAGGTTTGAATTTCTCTATAATATGTTGTATTAAAAATGTTAACAACATTGATCTCTGTCTTCTTTGACCTACTACAGTCCTTTAAGGCAAATGGCTTATTACTTGCTCTAAGTTTAACCTAAGTTAGCACTGGCTCACAAGTTGCCGTTGAAGCTCATTATAATTATGTCTAGCTGGACTTGGTGGTACACGCTTGTAATTCCAGTACTTGGGAGGCTGAGACAGAATAATCGCAGGTTTGCCACCAGCCTCTGATACTTAGTGAGGCCCTCTGCAACTTAGCAAGACTCTATTTCAAAAATAAAGAATAAAAAGTAGGGCTGGGGGTATAGCTCGGAAGTAGAATGTCTCTAGGTTCCACCCCCAGTACCACAAAGAAAAAAAAAAAAAAAAAAAAAACAAAACCTAGACATGTGCTAGGAACCATGTGTGTACCTATTTTCTAACTGTTTCTAAGTTCTTAAACAGTTGGTAGATTTTTCTTTTTTGCCCCTAAAGATGTCTTTTCATCTATCTTGCCACCTTCTGAATAGTGAAAGACTACTGTCTGACTTATAAGAGTGTTTGGCATAGAAAACAATTATCTTACATTTAACACTTGTGACAATTCTAAGAGGTAAGTCTTGCCATACTAACCTTTATTTTACAAATAAATAAGGTAAGGTGCAAGTGGCTAATTAAATAACTTGCTCAAGTTTGCATAGCTAGTGAGTAACAAAGTCAGAGTTTCAAAGTAGGCGACTTAATCTCAGAACCCACCCATTAATCCCGACTCAGAGGTCTTGATCCCAAGAGAAATAACTTCCTAAATGCAAATTTCAGAGTCTCAAAACTCTGCAATAAAGGACTGGACGGAGGGGCTGATGGATGTCTGAGTAAATGAAGACCCAATTAAGAACTGACATGTCAGCCGGGCATGGTGGCACACGCTTGTAATCCCAGCATTCGGGAGGCTGAGACCGGAGGATCCGGTTTCGCGGCCAGCCTCAGCTACCTAGTGAGGCACTCCACAACTTAGCGAGACCCGGTTTCAAAAATAAAGAATAAAAAATAGGGCTGGGCGTATAGCTCGGAGGTAGAAGGCCCCTGAGTTCAATCCCCAGTACCGAAAAAAAAAAAAAAAAAAAAAGAACTGACATGTCCCACTTTTTAAAAATTTTTTATTGGTGCATTGTAATCATACATCTTTTTTAGGTGGGAGCTGGTAGAGACATACATGCACATATCTCTCTTTTAACCCTTCCCCAATTCCCACCCCATCCCCTCCCCACTCCCTCCTTCTCATGTTTAGTTTAATGATTGGCTTTGAAATGTTTGTGAAAGTATATCATGTGCTTTAGGGTGTTTTCCCCCTCTGCTCCCCCCAATCACCTTCAGTTAAGTCACCTTTGCTCATCTAAGGTTTCTCCTTCTTTGTCTGGAGTCCCCCTTATGACCCACTTTCTCCCTAGCTTCTGCATATTAGGGAGAGCATTCGATCTTTTACTTTTTGTGACTGACTAATCTCACTTAACATAATGTTTTCCAGTTCCATCCATTTCCCTGCAAATGACATGATGTTGTTCTTTCTGGATGAGTAAAATTCCATTGTGTACATATCCTATAGCTTTGTAATCCATTCATCTGTTGATGGACATCTTGACTGGTTCCATAGTTTGGCAATAGTGAATTGTGAGACTAGAAACATAGATACACATGTGTTGGTCTGATAGTTTGGTTTCCATTCTTTTGGGTAGATACCCAGAAGTGGTATTGCTGGATCATATCATAGGTTCATTCCCATTTGTCTGAGGATCCTCTATACTGTTTTCCAAAGTGGGTGCACTAATCTGCAATCCCACCAACAATGTATTAAGGTTCCTGCTTCTCCACACCTCACCAGCATTTGTTGTTGTTTGTGTTCTTGATGATTCTATTTGATGTTAGGTGAAATCTCAGGGTAGTTTTGATTTGCATCTCTCTGGTTGCTAATGTTGTTGAACATTTCCTCATATATTTACTGGCCATTTGTATTTCTTCTTTTGTGAAGTGTTTATTTAGATCATTTGCCCATTTTTTGATTGGGTTATTTGTTTTCTTAGCTGTGAGTTTATTGAGTTCTCTGTATATTCTAGATATTAGTCCTCTATCAGAGGAGTAGCTGGCAAAACTTTTCTCCCATTCTGTAGGTTCTCTGTTAAGGTTCTTGATAGTTTCCTTTGCTGCTCAGAAGCTCTTCAATTTAATGCAATCCTGTGTATTGATCTTTCTTTGAGTTGCTTGTGCCTTCGGGGTCTTGCTGAGAAAGTTTTTACCTGTGCCTATGTGTTGAAGTGTTGGGCCTATGCCCTCTTCAAGTAGCTGCAAGGTCTCTGGCCTGTCTTCCAGGTCATTGATCCATCTTGAATTGACTCCTGTGCAAGGTGAGAACGTGGAGTTTATTTCCATTTTTCTGCATATGATTAACCAGTTTTGCCAACACCATTTGTCGAAGAGGCTATCATTTTTCCAGTGTATGTTTTTGGCTCCTTTGTCAAAAATCAATTGACTGTGCGGGTTTGTTTCTATGTCTTCTATTCTGCTCCATTGGTCTATGTGTCTGTTTTTGTGCCAAAACCATGCTTGCACAGCAAGAGATGAAACCCCAAGGTATTCTTTGAATGTGTGCAAGGGGACACACTTTGCTTCTGGTCTTGGATTCCCACAGTGTTTCCAGGGTGGTGTGTGGCTGTTGCTGATTTCAGAGATTATAAAACTGTCTTTCAGGAAGGGATCTTAGGAATTCCTACAATGTAGGAGACCTTAGGAATTCCTACAATTAGGTGTATTTGACTTACAGCCCTATTTAAAGTAAAGGTGCCAAACAATTCATGAGCACTTTAAAGTATTGTTCTCTTAATCTGTAGCTTTAAATGCTCATGAGCCTCTGGCTACTAGATAGGCCTATAGAGGTTGAGATTCCTCTGGGGCTCAGTTAACTTAAAAAGAGCAAGGCAAACACACAGTCAGGGTGTTTATCACTGAGGCTCATCATTGTTCCCCACTTCCCTCTTTCTTATCAGAAGTCAAAAGCAACTTGTAAGTAAGATATGTGGCTACCAGAGGGTTATCACTTGTTGCCAAGTGAAAAAGCACAGCTGAACTTGATGGGCCCTCTGCTGAAATTCAGAATCTCTTATCTTTGTTTTCACTTCTTCTGTCTAGACACTTGACAATGATTTGCAGGAAATTGAGGCACTTACCCCTGCTGGGAAGCCAGTGCTAAAACATTCCTAAATATAATTTCACTGTGTGTATGTGTGTGTTTAATGCAAGTTAATGTTAATTCAAAAGGAAAACAGAAATGTTTTTTCTCTCTCTGGGAATGGAATTAACCAACCCTCACTCAGACAGAGCTGTGTGATTTTTCACAGTCTGGTCTTTCTAGGCTGGGGAATGTGTCCAGCTACTTTGGGTGTGAAACACCAGCCTTTCTTGTCTGACCAAAGGAAATTGGAAAATCGAAGATTCTTGTATTCGACCACTTTTGCTTTCTTTCATGTTTTCCTTTTATTTTCTTTCTCTCATAAAGGTAGAAAATAATTTTATTCTCTCAACATGTGGCATCAGAATTGATTATAGTGAAACATTGGCTTTTGTTGAAAAAATGCTTTGAGAGATTTGCTTGAAGGCCCCAGGCCTTAGTGTTATCATCTGGGCTCCAGGTTGAGAAAGGATGAAAGAGAAGCTTTTCCACTAAGTAAAGGACAGAAGGATTTGAGATTTGGCTTTCTGGGGGAAGCTGGAGGGGTCAAGCCTTCCCTGTGAATGCTTTTGGAGAAAAAGAGCCATGACTTCCAAAGTCACTAAGTCCATGAAAACAATTTCAGTGAGAATGAAAAAGGGTAAAGCAAGTTTAAGATGTTCTCTGCAGGATACTTCCTATAAATGACTTTTACCTTCTTGCCTATGAAATATTCTAATATTGGAGAGGAAAGAAGAGGTAAGTCTAGTGTCCACTATGATGACAGAAAAATGCTTTCACAAATGCAAGAGCCGAAACATAGGAAGAAAGCAGCTATGTGGGTCACATGGTAGGGCTATTTAAATGTTTTGCTTTTGTACAATGAATCAAATGAGGCTCAGAGTTGATCTGATTCAGTTAAAATGGTTAGAAGGCTATGACTCAAAGGATGTCATCTTATCTTTCATTCTGCGACACATTCAACAAAGAGGAAGGAAAGAAGAGCCAGCCATTTTTTGTAAAGCATGTATGAAGCATTTTGTATATAGATTACTCCTGTACAAATTGGTAAGCGTATTACCACAGGTTGAATATCTCTTATCTGAAATGCTTGGAACTAGAATTATTTCAGATTTCATTTTTCTTTGGAATATTTGCATATATGTAATGAGAGATCTTGGGTTGGGGACCCAGGTCTAAACATAGAGTTTGTTTATGTTTCATATATGCCTCATACACATAGCCTAAAGGTATTTTTAATACAATTTTTAAAAATAATTGTTTCATTTCAACTTCCACTTGACATATGATACGAATGTCAGGCTTAGAATTTTCCAGTCATGGCATTGGGTCTACACTTGAAATCTTCTGGATTTGGAAGCATTTTGGATTTTCCCATTAGAGATGCTCAACTTATAGTTTGCAAGGGTTGCCATAACAAATACTACAAATTGAATGAAATTTATTTTTGCACAGCTTTGGAGGCTCAAAGTCAGGGTTGGTTTCATCTTGAGACTCTCTACGTGGCTTGTAGAGGGCCACCTTCTCTCTTTTCTCTACCTGATTTTTCCTCGGCTATTTTCTCTGTGTCCTGGTTTCTTCTTATAAGGACACCACCAGCCCTGGATTGGGGCCCACTTATTGACTTCATTTTACCTTAATTACGCCTTTAAAGGCCCTACCTCCAATGCAGTCGCATTCTGAGGTCCTGGGAGTTAAGATGAACATATGAACTGGAGAAGAGAGGAAGTCTTCAGCCCATATCAGTTAGGCATTTGCTGTATAGGCAAATTTTGGCACACAGGCACACACATATAAACACACACTCCACATCTAAGGACACACATGTGTTTAGCTGCTCCACAAAAAACACACGTGCATCTTAATGAAGCTTGGAGGAGTTCTGCCGTGGCTGGAGGCAAGGCAGTGGGGGAGACTGTAAACTCTACCTAACTCAGCATGATGCAGCCCACCAGGAATGTTTCCTGCTTTGCAGCCCTCTTAATAATCACACTGGGGCTTCTTTCCCCACGCCTGTAAACTCTAAATGCTATTACGTTAAGTAACACTCACTGTTCTTGTGAGAGTCAGACCTTGACTCTATCTCCTGTGAGAGCCAATGCTTGCTTGCTTTGTTTGTTTTAACCCAGATCTCAGCTTTCCTTAGTATCTGCAACTGCTCAAATAAGACACTTTCTCTAGTATCTACCAATGAAATCAGTAAGTCCTTTAAATCTCTGGCCCAGCCTCTTGTCTTTATGAGAAATTATCAGCCTTGACCTGGCCTAGGAATAGTCCATCTACAGTGGGGGATGAAGAAGTTAGCCATGATCTGGTAGACTCCTGTAAGAGGACAGATTTTGTTCAGATGCCAACCCTGCTCTGAGGGAACCTGTGTAGATTGTGATTTGCTTAAAGTAATCGTGGTAATTTCTATTCCTCTTGCTAGCATGGAACCTTAGAAAAAAAAGCCTGGCTTCTGGGAAGGAGAAGTACCTGTATGGCAATGCCCCTTTTCTTTGTTGCTGATTGTCCTTTGGTCTGTGTTTGGTAGTTGCCAATGTTGCAGCTGTCTTGTGACAATAAGATATCTTCACACACCTCACTATAGTAGTGCCAAGGGAATGTTGGGAGGAACAATTAAATGAATGCTTGTAAAACATTTGGAACTGTTTGGAATATAGGCATTTCACAAGCATCTTATTATGAATGTGAGGGAAGTATTATCTAGTTTAAGATGGCAGGGTTGAATAATGGAAGGCACCTACCATGATGATATTGTTAAGATGTTGAATTAACCCTAACCCCAACCCTGCAGTTACCTACACTGGACACCTTGTTTTGTGAGATAACACACACTTTCCTCATTGCTGAAGATATTTTCAGTTGGAATTTTTGTTACTTGCAACAAAAATTATCCTTGCTGCTAGCTATCTCAAGACTCTTTTGGGTAGAGCCGTATCACACATTCCCAGAAACTTCCATGGTTTCTAGTGCTACTAGCTGTATTTGGAAATTTAGTCATTTGTTAGAGAGCTAACAATGCTTCATGGTCAAGAACAGCATTTTTAGTCTCCTAATTTAATCATGTCCATATTCTGGGATTAAAAAAAAAAAAACACACAGAATTTCTATTTCTTGGAGGCTATAATATTGTAGTGAAAAGAGAATGGAGTTTGTAGTTTAAGTAGCTAATCTTAAGAACCTAATGTGCCACTTCCCTGGTCTGTAGCCCTGCGCAGCTTCATTTACATGTATCTCAGTTTCTTTACCTGTAAAGTATAAATAATTGTCATGTCCCAAAGTTTCACATGTAGTAATGTTGAGGGTTTCTTTGTAGGCTGCCAGTCACTGTGCTAAAAGATATTTATTTATTTTTTCAATATGTGGATCTATCTAACCTGTGTTAAACATTTCATCAAAGCAGGGTTCCATTTGTACCTACAAATGTCTAAACTACCCTGAATGAAGTTCTTGACATTAGCACTCTTGAGCAATGGAATGATACCAGTTATAGACAAGCCTGTAAAATATGCTCGAAGTTATTGCAAATTGTGAAATATTGGGAAATGAACATTTGGTTTTCAATGACATACTTAGAAATGATGATCCTCTCCCCCCCCCTTCAGTTGACGCAGAAGTCTTAAAATGTTCATTGTTTCAAATATGTGAGTACTTTGTTTTACTGTCCTTAAGAATATTGTCAACTAAGAAGTTGTGGGAAGGATTATTTGGATGGAACAGAAGCCTAAATAAGCTGAAAGGATGCTGGCCAAACACAAGTCACCTTGAATAAACGTGTATCAAATCTGGCTCGCCACCAGATACCCAAGGAACTGCTGAGTTCAGGTGAAGTGACTGGAGATGTTTCTACCAGGTTGGCCATTATTCCTTGGAATACTTTTAAAAGGGTACTGAGTTAATGTTCTTCTATTTAGGCCAAGAACTGTATGCTTTTGTATGCATAATGAAGTCTCCTATTTATACCTTAGATGCCAGAAAACCCAGAGTTGAAATTTTGCATTTAATAGTGATAAATAGCTTTAGGCAAGGGTTCTGGTAAAATTATATACCCTTTCTCTACCATTATGTGGTTCCTGATCCAGATACTTCTTAAAATGATCCACATGTACTTCATGTTGAGTTACCATAAATCTTCTGAAAGTAGGTATTATTTGTTCATTGATTCATTTACCCAACCACCCAACAAATAAGTATGGGTTCACATCATGTCCTAGGCATGGGGCTATTTGTAGAGAAATTAGAGGTAAAAAGACCCTCTGCCTCCATTTCCCTGATTCTCATGATCCACTGGGAATGATAGATATTACATCACTTTCAGTATTTTTGTTTTTAAAAAGGAAAAGCAGAAGATAATGTGAGAATCTGAAATTAAAAGTACATACATGGTCCTGATGTTCACATTCTCTAACAAGGCTTCCAACATTATGAATCTGAGCTGCAGACATCAGTAAGTCCTTTGGCCAATAATAGTAGACAGACTGAAGGAGATGCTTTATACATAAGAATTAGGCCCTCATCATTAGTTGGTATTTTTTGACTCATCCATATTTAGTTTATGATCACCATCACAAAACATAATCTTCAAACCCCTCAACACTATAATATATACTCTAAAAATTTTACTTGGCATACATTTTCTCAACATCTGGGTTCTGTTGTTATCGATTTTCCCTCCTTTATCTGCTGATAACAGAATGAAATATAAGTTCCCAGAGAAGTATTTCACATCTCACTCCATTATTTTGGAGCGTATTGTGTACCCAGTAGGTGAGCCTGTTTCAAATAGGCATTTTGATCTTTTTATTTTGAGATAACTTTTTCTTGATTTCTGGAGTCTTTGGAACCTTCATGGGCAGAGTTCACAGCCAAGAGTGTTATCGACAGAGGCATATGGGAAATTGTCCAAAAAATTGAAAATGTAAAATATCAGAGCTGGAAGGACTGAAAACATTACCAAGACCAACCTCCTCATTTGTAGATGGGGGATTTGTGACCAGATAGGAGAAATGACTTACCCAAGGTCACATGCCTTCAGCCACCTGCTCCCCCATCTTATTGTGGAGAGCCTGCGGACCATCATCATTTTTCATCATTTTTACCCCTATTGCTGAACTGGCTATGGGGAAACTGTAAGTGGAGAAATGGAGTGAGGAGAAAGGGCATTGCAGCTGATTGCAATATTTAACTTCTTTTCTAGACAGTTTCTTGCTCTTTGTTCAGATCAGCATGCAGTAGATTGAGTACAAAATGTAAAAATTGGAGGTTTGTACCAGGAAATACATTTCTAGGAAGAGCTCAAGCAATCACTTTATTCGTGTTTTGGTTTCATCTGGATACACATGGTTGGAACACAATTTATGCGGGGAAGAGAAAATATGGCAGTGTTAGTTTTGAGGATGAATGTGCCCTCTAAATCCAAGACAGTGAACTGATTATTATTTTTTCAAACAAAACCTATTTAGCCTGACTGAGGAACCTGCTGTTTCTTCCTACCCATTACAAAATTGCTGTCTAAATGTAACCTAATGGAAAATTTCATTGTTTTGCATCAGGAATTTCTGTGGCCTTTTGTCTAACAGGACATTAAGGTCATGAAATGCTTGCATCCTCCAGAGCTTACGCTGAAATAACTTAAGCTTCTGAGGCACAACAGCTCCCTGAATGTCCTTCCAAGTGGCTTTGCTATTTTTCAGTTGAAAGGAAGAAAAGCAGGGTGCCACAATCTGAAATTTGCACCAGGAGTTTTGTTTCGATAGTACTTTAAGGCTGTGACTCTCCGTGATGGCTGAGCATTCAAAGAATCCAGGGAGCCTTTAAAATAATACAAGCTCCCAGACATTATGATTTAATTGGTCAGGGGTGAGGTAGGGTCAGAATTATAATGGACACAAGCTTAGTGTGCCTTCTTTTCTTCCCTGGTCTCCTCAATCTTTCTGAATGCTCTTCATGGCTGTCTGTCCACAGTCTACTGTTTGTGTCTTTGTTTGACCCTTGATGACACCTCTCTCCCCACCTCTCCAAATTCTACCTCCCATGAGCAGGCTGGAGCTCCAGGTAAAATTGGAAGGAGCATGTCTCTCGTGACCCACATGCTGAGCTGTAGCTATTCCATGTCACCTTTATTTTTATGTAGATTGTGATGAAATACCATGTTTGGAGAACTTTCTTTCTGAGAGCAGCCTTGGGCCGACTGATGCAGAGTGGCAGCTCACCATGACATGAGACTTGACTAATGAGAAATGGGAAAGGTGAGTCTTGTCTAATGAGAAATGGGAGACAGGAGGGAATGGGCTGGATAGATTTTCCTCACTTTCTCTTTTTTTTGTGTGTGTGTGGACTATTCCAAAGTGTGGCTTCTCTTTACACATCTGGTGAAATCCCATTAAGCAGTTGCTCTGTCTCTAATACTTTTTATGAAGTGTTGGCCAACAAAGCATGACCACAGAATATTAAGTTTTTCCTTGTCACTTCCCTGATTTCTCTAACTTCCTTACCCTGGGCTTACATACCCCAAATCCAGTTTCGTCCTTTTAATCCTTGCCTCTGGCTCTGCTTCCCACAGAACCTGAATTAAGCCAGATTGTTTTTTTTTTAATTCTTCAAATGATTCTATGATAAAGCCAGAATTGAGAAACATAATTTCTTGAAAGGACCTCAATTTCCATCTCTTTGAAACAGTGTACGAGATTGGGATATTTTCTATTGACATTTCTTTTTATATCTTTTTCAAAACAAATCTATAAAAAAATTAAAACTTGGTCTTTACCACTCACATTTTCAGACTCCCAGAGTTGAGTACTATAAACAGCATGATATGCTACCTTACAGTTACACATAGACATAGAGTCTTATGATTCATTTATTTGTTCAAGGGCATAATCATCTATCCATATTATTTTGGAATGGCTTTTGCCATTTAACAACATTTCTTGACCATTGTCATATTACAAAGGACATCTTTATTCTTTTGAGTTGTTAACTTAGTATCTCATAAGGTGAAGGCACTAGAAATAAATCAATCTTACTATTAGGGATTTAGACTGTAACATTTTGACATTGAAAACAATGCCGGAATGAGCATCTTTTAGTATATGTATTTGCATACATGTGAATTGAACTCTCAAGAAACAATATCTAGGCTGAACATGGTGGCCTGAATCTGTAATCTCAGTACTTGGGAGGCTGAGATCTCAGGTTTTAGGCCAGCTTCAGCAACTTAGCGAGACCCTGTTATAAAATAAAAAATAAAAAGAGATGGGGGTGGCGCTCAGACGTAGAATGTTCCTGAGTTCAATCTCTAGTACCCACCCTGCCCAAAAAAAGGAACAGACAGCTAGAATTGGGATTGTTAGATTGAAAGGCCAATCACATTAGGGTTTGACAGATACTTCAAAATTGCCCTTTAAAATAATGTCACAATTTATATTTCTACCAAGCATATATGAGAATTACTGTTTTCTCATACTTTTACCTTTTTACCAGCAATGGACATTAACATTTATTTTAGACAATTATAAATTTGGGCAAATAATAATGTCCCATAGTTCTTTTAATTTGTCAAAAATTAAAACATTTTCTAAATCTTCATCTTAGGCCTCTTTCGGCCTTGCATCTCTTAATTTGGAAAATTTTATTAAACTGTATTAGAACAGGCTGGGGATACAGTGTAGTTGCTGAGAAGTTGGACTGTTCTTTATAACCAATGGTCTTCCAAGCCAGTTCCAATTACTTCACACTCTGTGTAACACTGGCCTTGGAAGTCGGAGGGCAATCCATCCCAGCCCCTCTCTGAGAGGAACCAGATCTGGGAACCAGACAAGATGATTGACAGGCTTTCTAGTATTTGGGTTGTTGGAAGAAGCCTTTGCTTCTGCCCAGACTACTATCCAAATCCCCTGTGGACTCAAGCTCCACCCGGCCAGTTTGAACAGAAGCAGAGCATGCTGAGAACTTCCCCCAAAGACAGACATACATACTCTGCCAAAGAGTTTGTATCCAGAGGATCTGGGCTAAGATTTTCCTGAGAAACAGCTTTAGGCAAAGCCAAAGTGGGCTTGCCCATGCAAAACAGCCCAGCCTCTCGGTGTGGCAGGGCAGGGTTGTTGCATAGGGAGGGAAAGTGGTGAAAATGAGGCTCATGGTCAGATTGGCTGCAGACCCCAAGCCTGTCTTGCACCTGCACTTCTTGCACAGATAACCAATACTTTTGTGTACCATCTTTCCCTGGAAGGAAGAATCATGGTCCCTGTCTTTGGGATGCATCTATCTGATAAGAGAGACATGATCCTTTCTCACTTCTAGTCTCCCCCAAACTACTGATAAAATAGATGGTGTTGTATCTAGTTGGAATTTACAATATGATTGATAAGAAGACCATCTTTGTATGGAATGTCTGAAAAACACTTCAGAAAGCAATGTATAATGCATTTGGTATAAGTGCATTCAGCACAGGAGGGAGTGATAGGAGTGGTTAATTTAGAAGCAGTTCTAAGAAGCAGCGCTTAACATGAAGAGCCCAGAAAGTTAGATTACTCCCATGATTTCCACTTCATTTCCTCTCCTTGCTTATCTCTGGGCATCTTCTCCACAGTGGTCAGAGACAGGCACCCCAGTTTGGCTCTGCTTCCCAATGCACCTTTCAGAGATAAAGCAGGTCCTGCTCAGTGTAAGAGCTTTGAGCTTGGACGTTTTCTCTCCCTTCTCTCTGCCAGTTCCCCTTGTATCTGTGATGCAATTTAATTTGCCACAGTTATTGAGAATCTTTTCATCTCAGGGACTGTGCTAGGTGCTAGAAAAACAACAACGACAAAAACAATCTCTGCTAACAGTCTGTGGAAAGAAAGAGACATTAAAAGAAAAAAAACTAGCATAAATAGTGCAATAAATGCTAAAGGAAGATTTAATAAAGGGCTGGTAGGAACATGTAGAAGGGGGCTACTTATTTTCTGCATTTTTAATTCAAGCAGCTAATGGGAAATCTAAAAAAAAAGTGGCAAAGAAGTCATCCAGACTTCTTCCTGAAATATTACATAACACTGAAGAAAGAAATACCAATCTTAGACACTCTCAGAAAAATAAAAATGAAGGAATCCTTTCCTATTCATTCATTGATACCAGGATTACTTTCCCCCCAAAGTAAGACAGGCACCATAAGAAAATTACAACTTGATAAATTTGACTTCATCAACAATAAATGACTTCTGCTTATTGAAAGGAATTAGTGATAAGATAATGAAAAGATAAGCCACAAATGAGGAGAAAATATTTGTAAGTATATATTTTATAAAGTACCCATATCCACAGTATATAAAGAACTCCCATAATTTAATAAGAGAAAATTGATTTTAAAAATGGGTAAATATAGCTGTGCATGGTGGTGCATGCTTGTAATCCCAGCATTTGGGAGGCAGAGACCGGAGGATCCAGGTTCATGGCCAGCCTCAGCTACCTAGTGAGGCACTCCACAACTTAGTGAGACCCTGTTTCAAAATAAAGAATTAAAAATAGGACTAAGGGCATAGCTCAGAGGTAGAATGCCCCTGAGTTCAATCCCCAGTACCACAAAAAAAAGATTAAATATTTGAAATGACATTTTATCCAAGAAAATATCCAAATGGCACATAAGCACACGAAAAAGGGGTCAATATTATTAGTCATTGAAAGAATGCAAATTAAACCCCTAATAACATATACTTAAATACCTATTATAATAACAAAAATTGAGAAGATGGATCAAGTGTTGACAAGGACGTGGAGGAACTGGAACTTTCACATAGTCCTTGGAATGCAAAATGATGCAATCCCTGCAGAAAAACCTTTAACATGTTCTTTAAAAATCAAATATAAGCAAGCCAAGCACGCCACATCCCAGTATGTGC